>JAPYZP010004328.1:0-10805 GCA_030522985.1 Torymus sinensis
TCACCGGATCATTGTACCTGATGCCCCTCCCGACAAGAATCCGCTTGCAAACCTCTAGTTACAATTAAGTTGGTGAAAAAACTAATTTGACTGGCCTATGTGTGCTGTGCATGCACGCGCGCCGGCTCCGCCGGTAACCTCTCTCGTTCTTATTCTCTCTCTCTCTCGCTCTCTCTTCTCTCTCTCTCTCTCTCTCTCTCTCTCTCTCTCTGTCTTGCGTGCATGAATGCGGAGAGCTCCGCTTTGCAGGGGGTGGTCCCTCCGATAGCGACGCGATAGTGCAACTCGCGAAAGGAGGGAGTGGGCGACTACTACTCGCGCGCGTTCGCCCGCGGCCAAGCTCTCGCGCGCAGGCGTCTCCCGGATAGCCAGCCGTCGTCGTGGCTCGCTCTTTGCGGGCTTTGGCGGTTCTCTATGCTGCTCTCTTTCTCTCCCTCTCTCTCTCTCTCTCTCTCTCTCTCTCTCTCTCTCTCTCTCTCTCTCTTTTCGCTCTTTCCGTGCTCCCCGTCGACGCGCACCACGTGGTTCTCGCGTGGTCCTGCGCCACCGCGCATTGCACCTCGCGTGGCACTATTGTAAGCAGAGAGGGGTGTGCATGCCTGCGTCGGGCCCTTATTGCGACTTGCTGATCTGTGTACTTGCAGCTCATGAGCACGGATTGTCGCGAATTATAACGTACCGCGGCGATTATATTGTGCTCGCGCCGGCCCTGATTTACTGACGATGGCGGTAGAACGATCGGGAGCCGGTCGAGGCGGGCTTTAGCTGAACTTGAAATCCACTCCTCTAGCTCTACCGAAGAGACTACTTGGGTTGAGATGTTTTAATTAAGCGAAAGCATTTTGATGCCGCAC
Source organism: Torymus sinensis (assembly GCA_030522985.1). Classification (NCBI taxonomy): domain Eukaryota; kingdom Metazoa; phylum Arthropoda; class Insecta; order Hymenoptera; family Torymidae; genus Torymus; species Torymus sinensis. The sequence goes on from JAPYZP010004328.1 coordinate 855, forward strand.
GTGAATTAAAAATAAGGATGAATATTTCGTGAATTGAGATATTTCAAAGTCTTACGGTTATTATCGGAAAGAAAAAATTTAATTTTAGTTAAAATATATTTTTGCGTGTATTTGTTCGTATAGGCAAATATATATTTATAAAGTGAAATAGTATAACGATTTTTGCAGTAGTGAGGTTTATTGTTTTGTTCTTTATTGTTTTCGTACCTTCAAATATTGATCATTTATTTTGAACGTCTGCTAATGTTTAATATTTTTAAATGAAATTTCGTGATTCCAAAAAATTTGCTTTATTGTAGATAGTCAATTTCATGTGTAAAAGGTATGATGTGACGATGGGGATCAGGTTGCACTTGCGATATGAGGACGACTGGAGTAAACACGGGCATATACTTTAGCAGCTCCGCTATGGGAGAGTATATTCGTTGCGAAAACGGAAAGTCCTAAGTTCGATCTTTGACTAAGACACGTAATATATTTTGGATTCTTCCTTCTTTTATTAATTATGTATAAAAGATTGAAATTGTCGTATTTTATTCCTAATCTTGCACAAATTTTCGCAATAATGGTTTTCGTTTGTTATTATTGGTAAATACATCATAAATTTTGAACTTGCGTGGGCTAGACACCTTTTTTCCTGAAATAAAAAGTCATATTTTAATAGATAAATGTAAACTAATTATTTCCAACTTTTTACATATAACTTTGTACCTTACTTTAGAACTATGTCTGGGCCTTTTATATGGTCCAGAACCATTGCTATCAACGAGACAAGTTTTTTCGCTGTCCACGAGGTTGCAGATGATGTTGCGGATGGATCGACTCCAAATTTGAACTGAGTACTCCTGAAAAGCATAATTCTCATATGAATGTAGGGATTTTTGATCCGATAAGAAACCAAAGTTTGCGCTATTTTTCATGAATTTTTTGATAATTTTTTTCATTTTTTCAAAATTTTTCTGACATGCAATCCTAAATCCCTACATTCATATAAGAATTATGCTTTTTAGTAGTACTCAGTTCAAATTTGGAGTGCATCCATTCGCAGGATCATCTGAAACCTTATGGACAGTGGAGAAACTTGTCTTATCGATAACTATGGTTCTAGACCATGTAAAAAGTCCAGACAACGTTCTAAGCTAATATAACTATACCCTCTTTTATATGTAAAAGTATGAAATAATTAGTTCACTTTTATGTAATAAAATGTGACTTTTATTTCGGGAAAAACCGTTCAGCCTCCTTAATACTACATTCTTCTTATAGATTTAATTATTTACTAAATATCTTGTTATTTTGTTATTTATAATATTGTGTTCTTTATATAATAAATAGTATAAAAGATCTGGGTGTTATAATAGACAATAAGCTTCATTTCAAGGAATGGATATTGGGATTTATTTGTCGGATCTCGACTGATTTCAAAAACATTTATAAGAAACCTCTAAATACTTAACTCTTGTGTGTCCTATACTTAATTTTGCATCTCCAATCTGGTCTCTCCGTGTTCACTACTTTATTCAAAGCATAGAGCAGGTAAATCTCAAATTGTTAAGATACAAGGTTTTTAAATTCTCAGTTAACTTCAACAATTTTGCACGTGAGTATCAGCATTGTTAAGAAACATTCAATATACTTCCGACAAATATAGTCCATAGCTACAACCATTTGGTTTTCTTAGGGAATATTGTTGAAGATGGTATGAGCTTAATTAAAGAAAACTAATCCTCCGTGAACTGAATTATGCCGTGGGGCATCCACACTATTATGTACACCTTAACTATAAATCTAGATTAGCGTCCAATTTAGTGATCTCTAGATATGCGTCGCTTTGGAACTCCATGACGGACTCGTGGTAAACTGTGATAATAGTGTACTTTTTTAGTGTCTAGCAAAGAGGCAACTACTCCAACTTTAGAAATAAACCGTACTGTAATTCTGTAGTTTCGACAAAAGTATCTTTTTCTGACATCAAACACTGTTAAATATACTAAATACGAGATAATTTTTTTTTAACATTTATTTTCTTCTTTTCTTTGTTGTATTAGGCCTAATAGCCTGTGTATATATAGGGTGTTTCATTTTAATGCATCCACGTAAATAACCTCTTTAAAAACGAATGATATAAAAAAATGACCTCTACAAAAGTTGAAGGGGACACAGGGGGCCACCCGATGGTACCAACAAGCTTGACCTTGAACTCAATTTTCAAGGTCATTTGAGAGTTTAAGTGTTTTCTTTAATGGGGAGCCCCTATTTTGGTCCCAATGAAAAAAGACCTGAACCATCAAATGACCTTGAAAATTGAGTTCAAGGTCAAACTTGTTGGTACCATTTCGTGGCCCCCTGTGTCCCCTTCAACTTTTATAGAGATCGTTTTTTTATATCATTCGTTTTTACAGAGGTAAATATTTACGTGGATGGATTAAAATGAAACACCATGTATATCTCAATAAAATAAAATAAAATAAAATATAGGTTTTTCCAATTCATTTTTTATATATGTATATTATAAAGACACATACATTTGAAATTGACTTTATTCGATAAAATCTGCATACATCAAAATTACATGATTAAAATTAATTTTTATAACTTTCCTTATAATTAAAAATGTGATTCTCAGAAGCTTTATCTTATCCAAGTTAGATTTGGTCTCGTGAAAACTTACTTGGTGTTCCCGCTGCACAAGTAGACCAAAAGTTTAAAAATATATACTTCAGTACAAAATTTTCCGCCTCGGAAATAAACTCAGTACATGCTTCAGATCAATTTCATTAGAAAAATTTTTCTGATTTTCCCGTATTTTTTATCCTGCATCGTGAAAAATCCCCAATTGTCAAATGCTCGACTAAAAGAAGAGAGTTGTTACATAAGAAAGCCTCGCACAATCGAATAAAGTAACGTTAAAAATCCCCAAATCGTAAAATCGCAAGAGGGAGAGAGAGGGCATGCGCTGGTGCATTAGACGAAAGCTGCACCATTTGGAGAACTCGGCTGCTGCCGCCGTCGTCGTCTTCGTCGCCGCTGCTCGACGATTGGCGAAGATACCGCAGAGAAGAGAGCCGCGCGCGCGCGTACGGCTTGAGCAGCCGGCTGAATTTCGATATTAGTAATAATATTTGCGGTTCCCTCTCTCACTCTCTCTACTTTCTTTCTCTCTTTCGCTTGTACATTGACTCTACCTCTCTTGCTCTCTTGCGTGTACGCGTATATATACAGAAAGAGAAACGAAGGGAGAGAGAAAGATAGTCCCGCGGACTAGGAGCGAGAGGGAGAGAGGAGGAGAGAACGAGAGAGAGGGTTTGCTGTAAGCATATTGATCAGGAGACGGTAGTTGGCCGCATGCCACGTGGTGATGCTGCGAGAGAGAGAGGCGCCGGCCTCTCTTCGTATTATGAGCCAAGGCTTCCATCTTCGTTTTCTCCCTTAGCTCTTCCTCTCTCCCTCTCTCTCTCTCTTCTCTCTCCACCACTCTGGAGGATCCTCAAACGCGACGATTCCGAAAAACCCTCCTTTTCCCAGTCCCAGCGAGCCCTCCCAGTCCTTTCGACCACTTTATTTTTTCCCGTCCGCGAGAGAGAGAAAGAGAGAGAGAGAGAGAGAGAGCGAGTAATGGGTTTCCGTCTCATCGGGTGTATATGTACGCGGCTCCTTTGCTCGCTCCTCGCTCCCGCATACAATCTCAGCTTTTTACGTTTTCGAAAAGCGACGTCGTGGCCGCGCTACCGCTGCACGCGCGCACAGTTGCAGGCACGAGAAGAAGGAGAAAGAACCAGGTGACCCTGGGGCCGCGCTTAAATTGAGACGTTAACTTAACAAGCCATCTCGCGTGCGCGTGGAAGGGTGCCGTTCTCCGTCTCTCCTCTGTCTGCCCTCTCCTCCCCTCCCTCCTACCTCCTCTTCTTATACGCTTCGGAGGAGGCAATTCGATATTTCATTCGCTCTCCTCGTATACGCATATTTACGGGAGAATTAATCCGCGCACACGGGCGCTCGGCCCCACACGCATGTATGTCGATCTCCTCCTTCCCCCCCCCCCGCTCTCTCTCTTTCTCTCTCCTTCGTGTAGAGTAGTCGGCTCCACGGGCTGCGCGCAGCCTTGGGGGGTAAAAAAATGAAAAAGAGAGAGGGACTGCGAGAGGGAGCTGAGGGAAGGAAAGAATGAGATACGTCTATTCTATCGTGCGCTAAACTATGCGCGCGCGAGCGCCGGCAGAGAAAGAAAGGGAACCGCCTTCTTGGGTGGCTACCGGTTTCGCGATCGCACCCCCTGCCGCTTTCGCGAAGATTCGCGAAATCTTGGCTCACGTGGTGGGCGCCAGCGCGGCTCTACGGGCGGTACACCTTCCAGCTCTAGCGCTTCGTCGGTACGCGGAGGAGGTAAAGTAGGTCTCTTTTGCGAATGCCTTCGTTACCACTCGTTGTTACACGAGTGAATTCGCTGAATATCGCTCGATGCAAATATTATTCGTGACGAATATTTATCACCTTGATAATGACTTGCAACGCTTTGCGGGATTTATGATCATTCTTTATTTAGCGTATAAACTACCTTCCTTATCGATAATCGACAACGAAGTCTAGAGATTTTCACCTCACTCTCAGCAGATGTGTAAGAAAACAGCGAAAGCACAGTTACCGGCCGGTACATAAAGCTCCGATTCGAATGTTCAGCGACCTCTCGCAGCGACACGCATTGATTTCACTCCGTTCGCCAATATTCAATTAACGTCAATCAGCTTGAAATTAGCCGCGCAAACAACGATGATAATCTTCCGAGTACATAGCTACATAATAAACTCTGCAGACGCACGACGAAAATTTCAGCTGCATTCTTCTCGCGCGTCCTATACACGCATGTATACATATTATATGTGTATATGTATATGTATATACTCGCGTACGCGTGTCCGCCGTGAGGAGGCAAGTAAATCGATGCGGCATCGTTTGAGCGCGCGTCTGAGTACGTAAATTAGATTGATCTGCCATTATCTTGTCTGGCGACCGTCTCGACCGTTGATTAGTGCTATGCCTTCCTGGAATTCGGCCTCCCGCGGCATATAGCCTTCCTTTGGTCGGGCGGTGCTCGCGATCCGCCCGACGCCCACTACGCGTGTATGTACTTATATATATAAGTCAGCGATTTTCAACGCCAATACCCGTCGCTCGGCGATATTCGACGAAAACGGGTCTGTTTTTTTTCGCGAATCAATTGTTATCGGCAGTGCTGCAATATACGAGTGTATTTGCGGACTTCCCCGCGATAAGGAGGCGCGGCGCGCGCATGATCGGCGACGTGACGCGCCGATGCAATTTATATGCGCAGATTTCGTATTGCGACGGATCGGCGACACAGGCAACCCCTTATTGCAGTCGAGAAAAATAGCTCGTTTGTACACAAGCGCACTTGTGCCGCGACATGTCGTGTATATGTATTTTTATAGTGATCGCGCGCGAGCCTTGGGGAAGCTTAATGATCGCGCCATAAATCGCAATGTTTATCGAATGTTATTAAAAGCCGTTTTATACGTCGCCGCTAATTTCTGCGCTATTTTTCTATTAGGAAAAATAATGTTCCACAGAGTGCAATTATTGAATGATATGAGAGCTATATGGGAGCTTGGGTTCGCAACATTTAATTACATGATTCGATGAAATTACTTTTTATTGATATGTTTACTTTAAGGAATATAGAAGAACGTTCAGTTTATTTTGAAATTTATCTCTTCTTTATTACGTCATATCGTAATTATGAAAATTACAATTATTTCCAATTGATAATAATTACTGGAGGATAAGATTCAATGTAACAAATAGTACTATTAATGTGACAAATCATTATTTTTTCTTAAGAAAAGACTGAAATTTTTGTTAGTATCCTTTTAGAAATTTTTTTTCGTAGAATCCGATTTCACCGAGTGTCTTGAGCCTTTGCCATCGATAACGTGAGGAACCAGTGTGTTTCGACTGAGGGCAATTTTTTAATTAACTCAATCGAATGATTTCGCCTTTTAAGTTGAAAGATCTTTATTTGCTTTAATAGATTTTTGCCGATAACTCCTACCAGAATTTAATAAAAATTAATCACCTTAAAAATGATGCTTGGCATCATCCAATAACCCAATCACTTTGCTAAAGTAAAAATTATATTCAAGTATTCACTTTAGTAAAGGTTCACGAATTAACAATTAAAATAAAAATGTGTTGAGTAGATATACGCGACCTTGAAGTTTATGTACTGGCATTACTGATTACTTATACTCTAAGAATAGAAATAATTATTTTAATATATATGTTAGTCTATAGATTGTATAAAATATACATTTATTAAAATTAGCATTAAGATAATATTTTATAAATTCACGTATACTGTTTACCAAGTCGGAAGAGATAATTAAAACTATTTCGTAAAAATAGCACAATGATAACGTGTATTTGATTGTATGAAAAACTGTCATATCGTCTGCAAATGCAATCTTTGCTATAAATTCTCCAACTTAGTAAAACTTTTTATATTATTTCTCTGGCCGTCCATGTATATTTTTTATTATAAAACGCATGGCAATGCAGGAGTATGCAGTAAATATGCGGAATTACGTTTTCACTCAATATTTATTACTCTTCCAGATAAAAAGCATACAAAGCTTACGTACATATACTCTTCAGATTTATGATAGTCATTTATTCAGCCCTAATAGTAATGAAATCTTAGAATTTCCAATAAATTTGCCACATGTGCAGCTGAAATAACCCAAGCACGTAAGTTCACTGTTCTAATTCGATTTCTCATTTATTCACAGTACTCTCCAAAGTTGAATTCCACTCCATGGGTAGAGCAGTTTTCACTAATAATATAATTAGTTGTTTTTCACTAATTCAACTTTAAAGACTATAGACACATCACAATAAGCACAGGCCGATCGTCTCATTGCCTGGCCGCTTCGCGAAGCGTCAAGCACGGCTTCACCCCTTCTATTTACAAATAGCTTCAGCAGGGACTCTTTTATTTTGGTGACTTGGCACTTTTGCACTCTGGCGTACTCGCTATTCTTATAATTTTAAAGAGCCGGCAGGCGCGATTGACCTCGACGAGAGGAGAGAGGGAGAGAGAGAGAGAGAGCCGGGGACTTCGCTCTCGTTTGTCACAGACCTCTTTGAGTGATATGGGCGCGAGAGAGGAGATGGCTGTTACTCATCAGGCCTGTTTGTTTGAGCCACTGGATCAAGTGCACTGCACACACGATTGAGGCGTATGTACGTGTGTACGATGCCGGTCGGCCGGCCGGCGACTCGCAGTAATATCTCTCCACCTCTGACGCGCGCCCGCGCTTACATATATGTACACACATATACGTGCCATATGTTTAGCTACTTCAAACTCATGGTCAGGTTTGCCTCCTTCTCCTCGCTACCGCATGCTGCTGCTGCTTCTTCTGCTTTTATTTTTTACCTCTTATTCCCGGCTCTCTCGTCCGCGCGCAATTGCGTCTCATCTTCTCGTAAGCGCGCGCGAGCGAGAGTCGTATGCAATTCTTCGAGGATGGCCGATCGCGATTCCTCTTCTTCTGCGCGGCAGCTCGGCTTTTTACTGTCAGTGTGCTCAAGTCACGGCGATAAAAGCACGTTAATGACACGTGGCACTAATCAAAGTTACGCGATTTTTTTCTCTACGGACTTTCAATTTCTTCTACAAAGCTCAATGCGCGGTATTCGCTTGTAACCCGATAACCTACTCAACTTACGAATTAATCACCATTTTTATCATGTTTTCAGTATTATACGATTGTTTCTGTGTTAATGCATCGACCTTCGATATTGTATCAATTTTCTAATGATTAAACTACGTGATTTTTCGAGCTAATATATATATATAGACTTTTTCATTCTGATGTTAATTTTAAGGTGATGTGATACCCACACTATTACTGAATTCTGGGTTCCCGTTTTTCTCCTTCAATTTTAAAATCTAAAAAAAAACTCTTTAGCACGTTTTAAGTTTAATAAAGAACTACAACGTATCAAAGAGTTTTGTTTTCTTCAAGAGAAAGCTTTGTAACGGTGAAAATTTTCGAATCAAAGTTTTTGATGAATTTCGATGTATTTGAGGTTCTTGAGTCAGAATAATATAGTTTTTTAAAAAATATACGTATGTATGTATATGTATGTATCCAAATTTTGTCCCCAGAATAAATCTTCAACGTATAAATCTAGAACTGATTAAATTTTGGAGTCAAATGGATGATTCTATGGTATTATTTTGATAAAATAACAATTTTGCAAAATAGGAACGAGAATACGACCGATTTGAAGATTGCATCAACTTTAAACAAAATAATTATGCTGTTAAAATGAATCAAAAAAACTTCCTTAAAAATTACTATTGAACATATATAGAATATAAACACGGAAATTAAAATTCGTATGCGGAAAATGTCCGAATAGACACTTTTTAATAAGAAATAACAATTTATTTCAACATTTATTCCTCTACTTTTCTCTGCTTTTCTTTTCCTGATTTTATCCTGATAGTTGATTGAAAACACGACCTAAATATTGTTTATGTTTAGAAGTTTATCTTCACACTGTAAATCAGTTCACGTAATTCGACATTCGATTTTTCAAAGAATAAAAATTCTAGCAATACAATTTACAAACCGCTGCCAAGACATTGGCACGTAGCTTCCTCCAAAATAATTTATCTTCCTATATATATAGTATATAGTTCAAATATAAAATATGTTTATTCATTCTACATGTTTTAAAGTGATTAAAAAATTTACAATTATTTAAAAATTCATTAATTCATCCTTACGCGCCGAGCCGAGATGGGACATTATTACGCTCCGAGCTGAGATCGTTTAGTTTGGGACTTATAAGAGTGATAAGCTCTAAAAAAAAACACTTCTTTGTTAATAACAAAAGAACCGTGACAGCTAGAAATTTTTTTTTTAGAAAATATAGGTATTATAATTCTCTTTTGAATGCTACCCATCCGATTCAGTTATATAGAGCCGTTCTCGAGAAATTACGATTTGGAAAAAATGCTAAACAAATTATGACCCAAATATCTCTGAAATTCATGGACCAATCATTTTGCCCAAAGAACTCGGCCGAGATCTATCCATAATCTACCTCTACAAGAAATTTTGAAGCGATTAAAACAATCTAACTCTCGTAATCGTTGTACATACAAACTCATTTTTTTCATTTGTCAATTTTTATGTTTTTGTTAATAACACAAGAACCGTGATAGCTAGAAATTTCGTTTCTTTAGAAAATATAGGTATTTTAATTCTCGTTTTTAGAAAATATAGGTAATAGGTAATTAATAATAATATAGGTATTTTTATTTTTTCGAATGCTACCCATCTCATTCAGATCAATCCTTTTGCACTCGATTGGTACACAATCTACCTCTACAAAGAATATCAAAGCGATTAAACCAAGTTTACTCTAGTTATACAATAACAAAAAATGACTTTTTTCATAAATTATTTTTTTTTCTCCAAAAATAATGAATAAGAAAACATACAAATTTAGCAAGTTATAGTACTCAATATTCTTTATAACCAAAAATATATTGATATCCATATCTTTTTTTAATATCGCAATATAACCTTTTTACAAAAAATTACGTTATCACAGTAACGTATGACAAAATATAGCTATCGAATTTTCTTTTAAAATTGTAGAGAATTTTATCCTTCACACAGAGAATTCACAATATATAAATAAAATCGATATGAAAAAAAAAATTTAATTTCACAAAAACACAATATTTAACCCCAACTGTGATCTATTTCTGGTTAAAATCGGTCGAATAGATCATGAGATATCAGCGTATACGGACGTATACACACACACACACACACACACACACACACACACACACACACACACACACACACACACACACACACACACACACACACACACACACACACACAC
>JAPYZP010004329.1:0-10369 GCA_030522985.1 Torymus sinensis
CTGATTTAGAACCAGGAAAACCCATTTTTGGCAGTTTTAAAATTTTGACCTTCAACACTTGACGTGAAGTTACCCATATATATATATATATATATATATTTACTTGATGTACAATCTGAAAATGAAATATAAAAAAAATCAACACCAAGGGTCTATGTTCTTTTTTATTGAATGATAGTTTATTGTTAAATAATTATTTAGTCATTCAATACTTATCTAATAATCATTTTCAATAATAGGCAATAACTAAAAATTTGTCCATATCCGGAATTTTTCGAAAATTGTACTGATATATACTGGCAAAGTGACACATACTACTATATATATATATATACATATTCTATATCTCTCTCCCTCTCTCATCGATGTTTAAGAATCGAGCGCAGTACTTAGCGCCGCGCTTCTAATACGTTTTGATATCAGCTGAAGGCACAAAAATTTTCCCCCATTTTCCCTAGGCTGCAAAAATTTTCTCTAGGAACTGAAGGAGGAAGAAATTATTATGATTTCGCGGGCTCGAAAACTTTATAACTTAATAGCTTCAATATGAAAGCATCTTTCACCAGAGAACTTTATAGGTAGAATATAAAAGAAAAATATTTTTCAATTATCTACCTTATGCGCGGTATCTACGTATATACGACGTTGATAAGGGAAATATGATGAAATAAAGTAAGGTTAGGACCCTGTTCCAAAGAATAAAGGGTGCGTCGTCGCCCCGCTTACTCGTCTGTCACTTCGTTCCTTAAACTGGCCGAGCAGGGCGCTGCCGCGTCCTTTGATATTATATTTACGTAGTTATACTTACGTACCGTGCATGACCGTTATAAATTCTATTTCGTTTATTGTTACTTTACTTGTATTTGGACATTTATGTCCGTTTTCTAATAAATAAATAAGTAACTAAATGTATTATTTATACATTAATAATAAAAAATTAGTCAGTAAAAAATGAGTAATTTAGCTATTTTAAAAGTTGCACTGTTTTTCTTAATATTAAAAATTAAGAAAAGAGAAACATTTGTTAAAAAATCGATTTTGTTCTTCTCACGAAACCCTCTCTTACAACGTTAAGAATCATGATTACAAAGAAAATTGGAGGTACAGAACATTTTCATTTAATTTTATCTAGGTGCATAAAGAGTACGAATAAATGGATGTCTGATAAAAATTTACTTTAAAAATTATTAAATTGAAAATTTAAATAATAAAATAATGTAACATGAAATCTATAGATAAAAGTGATTATTACAAATCATTAATATTTTCTTAGAATCAGTTGAATTGGTATCAAGTTTTGAAAAAAAAATCTTCTTTAGAACCATCATCAAGTGAACCAAATTCACAACACAACACTGTTTCACAATTTAGCTTACAAGGTCGTTGTTACGAAAAATAAAATTTGCGGGGTAATATAAATATCATGACAGAAGATGTGGCTATTATAGATGCTTGTAGAATATCGTACAGAAATTCTGTGTTGATAATTGATATCATTGCTCATACTTTGGGTCATAAAATCAAGAATCTTATTCTAAATAAAAGCTCATTTAATTGAGCTCGACTAATGGTTCGGCAAACAAAAGCAGATAACTTAAAAAACATTTGATAAAAATTTAGAAGCAGCTGTTATCCATTGGGATGGAAAAGTCATACCCAATACTTGAACTTTTAGGAAAGTTAATCGATTACCTATTCTTGTAAGCGAAGATAAATTGGAACAGATTTTGGATATACCAGCACTTCCTTGCGGAAAAGGTATTACGCAAGCTAATGCTATTCATAACGCTTTAGATGATTGGGGTTTAAAAGACATAGTGAAGGCTCTATGTTGCGATACAATGAATGCGAATTTGGGAAATATTAATGGTGCTGCCAATATTCATGAGCAGTTCCTTGAGACAAGTTTGTTGTATTTATCCTGTCGTCACCATATTTATGAACTCATCTTGTCATCCGTCTTTCAGTTGTAATTGCCTGGAACTAATGGACCAGATGTTCCATTATTTAAGAGATTTCATGATCAGTAGCTTGATTTAGATCCAACAAAATATGATATTGATGAACTAAAAGATCGACATTTGTCGTTACTTCAGCGAAAAGATGAAGTTATTGTTTTTGCTAAAAAATACTTAAAAGAACAACAACCTCGTGATCATTATAAATAGCTGCTTGAATTGTGCTTGCATCTCTAGAATATTATAAAATCCATAAACCTTGGGCATACCATCATACCAGGTGGATGTCACAAGCCATTTACTCAATAAGAATTTTCTAATTCAGTAAAAACTTTAAATTAAGTGCTGAAGAATTGTAAAAACTATACGATATATGTTTATTTGTTGTTTTTGCCTATGTAGAAGCCTGGTTTTTAGCTCCGAATGCTGTGCATGCTCCAAATAATGACTTGAAATTATTTAAAAAAGTCTATGACTATGCTGACGTTGATTCTTTAGTGTCCAATGCTGCCTTAGAAAATATCAAAAGGCATTTATGGTACTTGTCCCCTGAGGTAAGTGCTATTTCATTCTCTGTAAGACTTCGTCTACTGATAATAATTATTTCAAAGGTTTAGAGATTATTAAAAATCTATGCGTTGTGAATGCTGCTGCTAAAAGAGCTGTAAAACTTGCTGAAAATTATATGAGGAGAACCAAGAATGATGATCAAAAATTATTCCTAGTACAAAATGTAAGTCAATTTCGTAGATATTTCGAAAATCCTAATAAACAAACAATGGTAAAAAAAATAAAAAAGTAGAAAAAACATAATATTTAAAAGACTGTTAAAACAATGCCCTTGGTGCACATCATATTTTTTGTAACTCAAGTATTCTTTTTGGCGTTCCTTTTTTATCATAAAACGAAGCTTATGTGCAGCGGGCATTTTTCAGTTTTTATTACCCGCTACTGCGAGCAGTGGACGTTTTTTAGTTTTATTGCCTGTCGATCTATAAACGGTCACTTGTAACTCCCATAATCCCTTCTGAAAAAAATGATGGCCGGATGTTGTGAAGCATTTAAAGATTGATCTGATTAGTCCGTAAGAAATAGGCACGAACATTTGCTATTTCCGCTATACATTTGAATTTTCGGCAATGAATTTTTATTCTTAAACATTTTATAACTAAATAATTAAAACAAAAATAGAATAAGAAAATTAATTTGTTCATGCTTTGAAAAATTATCTGATCATCCTATCATTTAAATTATTTAAAGTAAAATCGTAATAAAAAAAATATATTCATAACCTCTAAAATAAAAAAAGTACGCGCGAAGCGCGTTTGAGTTTTGCTAGTAGGTCAAAAAAAATCAAAATTCGTGCTTGTATTACAAAAAATTTTTATCGGTTGCAACGCTCGTAAACGCTTAGACGGAACTTTTATGCAAAAAATCATCAAAATATTGCCCTTAAGGGGGTACTGCAATTAAAAATCATCAAAAAATACATTTTCTTATTGGATATTTCAAATGTACATGTTAATATGTAATTGAAAAAAATTTTTAGGCCGAAATATTAAAAAATTGAGAAGTTACAGTATATAATGCAAAATGGATTATTTGCCAAAGAAAGTAAAAATTTTTATTATTTAGTAAACTTTTTAGAATACCGGCCTAACCAAAATAAAAACATAGAACAAAAGAGTCAAATTAAAATGTTTGAATTCGAGCGCGGTTACTCCTTTCGAGTATTCGAGACTTCGAGTTTTGAGTCAGCTGTAGTCTGCTACTCCTCAGATGTCAGATCTTCAATCACGCGTGTTTGATGCACGATCAGCAACAACCAAGTGTACTCTCTTCAAATTAACTATAATAAGTAATATTAACAATATCGAAGAATCAAAAACTGTGAGTCTGTGAATCTTATGTAAAAATTTATAGGCTCCTGCTTCACATTCTTTCTCTTCTTCTCTACTGGATGGTAAGTTTATTTTGACTTTCTGATAAATGTTCTTCTTCCTCCTGTAGCTCCTAAGTTTATATTCTTCTATTTTGTTTCATTGTTCTTCTTTTTTTGCAGCAGAAATGGCATTTACTCAAGGTATTATATACCCATCCGCTAAATAATTTTCAAAGGATAGTTGCAGGCTCCGCGCCAGGCTTCACAAGAGAAGGAGCATCAAAGTCTACAAAAATAGTGTTGAGATTCAACTTACAAAGAATGTGGAAACTCTCACTCCAGTTCAGTCTGTGTTCACCAAGGCAACGCTTAAAATAGTTATTCACCAACAGGCAGACCATACCAGCGGATAAAGAGAAGCAAGTATATCAGAATATTTACAGAAAGAAAGAGCAACAGAAATAGATTGGTAAGAAACTTCAGCGTTCCATTTATGAATAGCTATCAAGTTAAAAAGAATTATTTTTTGCAGGTGAGAGAAGTAATTTGTCAATGGATAATTAATTTTTAATGATCAGTCTGCACAAATGTTTTAAATTTTCTAGTTAGAAAGATTTTTTTGACTGTATATTATGCAGAAAAAATGACAACATGTAAAAAAAAAATTTCTTGCATTATGTTTGTCATAATGAAGTATTTGTTACTTATGTCTTTACAGCCTTCTACTAGAAACTATAATTTGTTTTAACCTGCCGTCGCTTTCAGACTGAACCATTTGATATTTTTTAATGGGGTACTGACCAAAATCTTTGTTTTTATATCTCCTTTGACTGAAGCTATGATAAATAATGTTGTATGTGTTAAAAATATCATTACAAGGTCTCAAAGTTGTGACGTTGTGATTGAATAGGACCTTACCGCAGAGCTGGTCTTATAACCCGACTCTTATTCAGTCGTTGCGTCGCTACCTCCTCCTCCTTCGCGGCTATGCTCTTATCTCGAACAGGGGGGTTGTACACCCGCGGACTGCAATTATCAACGTTGACTCATGGACTTACGAAAACCAGCGCAGTCAATCCAAACCGCATGTAATTCGCTCTGAAAACGGCTAGGAATGAGGATAGGACAAGACACGCGCACACAGTATTCAACACATGCGAATAATAACAAAACAATCAACTCTAATTAATTTTATTATTCAGATAATAGAAGTGGCCCCTGCCAGTACCGGGGCGATGGATTCGACCTGAAAGAAACACAAAGATGGCTACTAATAGCCGCTCTCCGCGTCGCGCGGTCCTCTCGCGCTCAGCCGTCCCCTCTACCGCCAGTGCTCTCTATCTCTCTCACCCTTTCGCGCTCTCGGTATCGGTCGACCCGGCCGGTGCGTGTATGTATGTGTTTGTGTGAGTGCGCGCACCGCCTACTTGACGTCCTCAACGTCGAGTCGCGATATCATGGCTGCCGTGCCACGCAAGGATGTAAACGGCACCTGTGCCGAGGGGACACATGCTTGTGACTTCGTCACAAATACCCCCCCCCTATTAAGACGTTGACTATACCATAATCAACGGCTTACGCAACCCTCTACCCTCCCCTTCCGGCACCATGGCACCATGCGCTCGCCGATCTCTCGATTATACCCGCCCGATGCATCTCTCGAACAGCCTATTGGACTACGGACCACATAGCTGGTGATCGGCACCGTGGAGCGTGGCGCATCGGAGTATAGTCTGTGATCTCGATGTGGTGTTCAGTCAAATGGGTGGTTGGCAGATAGTCCGTGGTTGGCTTGTGGACTAGTCTATCCACGATCTCCTTGATACGTTCGGCTTCATTTGACGTCATTTCTATTAGTCCAGCACATTCCGCCATTATCGTAGGGGTGGAATCATCAATGTCCGTAGCGAAAGGGTGCCACTTGCCCTTTTCACCACATTTGCACTGCTTGGCTCGAAGTTGCAACGTCAGGTCCCACTCGACGAAGTCCATGCCCAAGATGATGTCATGGTTAATTTCCTCGACCGCTTTGAACTCTATCAGTCCTAGTCGGCCATCGACATCAATTGATATCCGTAAGTTACCTCGTATCCTCATCGGAGCTCCTGACACTCCTCTCACTTGACCGCCCGATTGTTGTAGTCGATCTCGATATTTATTTATTTAAAAGTCGTAGACCCGCTAATGATATTGTTGCTCCAGGATCTAATAGTGCAAGGTAAGATTCCTTTCCAATCATCACTCAAATAAAGTTCCTGTTGTATAGAGCTTCTGATTCTACAACGTCCTCGACCCCTACCAACTCCCGTAGCTTTACGCTATTCTCTGGAATAGCGTTCTCCCCCATACTTAGAACAGAAGTACCCCAGCTCGACCCCAATAAGCGCCCCTCCGCTGACTGAGCGGAGTGATCAGCGTGATTGGGAGAAATTACTATCGCCTCTGACGTCGGCGACTGTTCTACCGCTGTGTTCACAGCGTCGTAGGCTTGTGGTGGTCTAGCATAGCCCTGCTCTTCTTCTTGATCCATTGATAATTCCAATACCACTTCATTATGTGCGTCACTCTCTCCTTCGGACCCACTCTCCTCGTCGCTGCTTGAAGGTAACCAGCTGACCCTCTTTTTAATCTCTTTTGGTGGCGTATCATCCGGCTGATGTCCCTTCTCTTGGTGTGCAGTTGCCCTTGGTAACTTTTCATCCGCCTCGCCGCCCTTCCTTAACCCCAGGTTTCTTCTCACTCTCTACTCGAGCCGTAACACAAGTCTTACTCGAAACCGTTACCCAAGATTTCTTATCGCACTCTACTCGAGCCGTAACACAAGGCTCACTCGAAAATGGTTTATGAACTCTATTTTCCCCCTCACTCGACCCCAACTTCACTTTGTCCACGTATGATTTAAATTCTTCCGTTGCGCATTGGACCCTAGCTATTCTTGCGCAGGACGCGGGGGCCTCTACTGCGTCCTGGCTCGGCCATTTCCTAACGCGGCGATTATATGGGTGCAGTTCGAGCAGGTTTTTAACATAACCCCTTCTTTATCATACCCTTGACACTGTGTCACCTAGCGTGTTGGGCACTTTCGGGCAAAATGACCTTTCTCACCGCATGAATAGCATGTACGTTTTGGGCAATCTGCTGCTCGGTGGCCTACCAGTTGACAAATAAAACAGGGCCCCACAAAGTTCGAGCCTCGGGATACTAGTGCTGTTGGTCGCAAGTTAATATGGGGCTGGTTGGCTTGACAGTATCGCCCCGCGTTCTCGTCCTGCAGGTGTGGTGTTCAGGCGACATCATTTGTCTTCGACTTCCTTGCTCGTAGCCACTCCTAGCTGTCCACACCCCTGAAGGACCATACGCCCCTGTGTTGTTAACCGATGCCACGCTCACGTCTTGCTCTTTGGTCCGTTCTCGATTATCCTTCTTTTTATCTTGACCCCTATCAGACCCCCCAGTGCCGTGGACACCCGACGTTTCGGTTGCCGCTGCCACTTTTTGTGTTACTCGATGGGGGCCTGCATAGCCCGTCTCCGCGATTCTCGACTTGTCTCGACGCGGTGGTAAACGGTACCTTTCCTTAATAGCTTTACGCCTCTCGAGTTCGCGTCCGTACCGTTCGATTGCGTCGAAGCTGTCTAAGTTCTTCCCCCACAATGCGTCTTGGTATTCTTAACGCAGGTGTGCGAAGGTTAGGTTAATTTGCTCCCTTAATGAAGGCGGTCGTTTAAGGTGCGCTATGATCCTTCTGAACTTAGTGATGAATGGAGCTATCATTTCTTTCGTGCCCTGGTATCGTGCTCGTAGTTCCTCCATTACATCATATTCATGCAGCTCCCCTACGAATTGTCGCCTGAAGGCTTGTTCGAACGTTCTGAAATTCCAAGATAATATATCGTCCTGGTAGACTTCGTACCAGTCTCCAGCCTCTCTTAATAGAGTGCTCGCAAGGCACGGTAATAACTGATCGTCAGGAATTCCGGTGGCTCTTTTGCACGCCTTCAGGCGAGATATGTATTGTGCTGGGGACTCCTTCTCATCGCCTGAGTAACGTAATCTCCAGCCTTTCAGTGTCTTAATGAAGTTGAGGCTGTTCTCTCGATACGTAGCAGGATTCTCGTGGCCACTATCTCTTCTTGGCGTTGGTTGGCTCCGGCGAGTTTTCTCGCCCTGCTTCTGCGTTCTGCGAGCGGTAGCATACCCGTCACGCAGCTCTGCCTCACTTTCGGAACTGAGATCTCGAAAATCCGCTCTTAATCGACTCGAAGACAACGGAGGAAGGGCATAGTCCTCCGAGTCCGAACTCGACTCTCTAGGTGGTATTAGTGTTTGTCGTCGATGTGGAGTGACTTGGTTGATGCTCTCGATTGGTGCCAGATTTCTTTGGGTCTTGCTCCATATGTCAACCGCGCGTCCCTTCCTCTTTCTGTGGGGAACGATGTCGAAATTGGAAGTATTCTTGGTAGATTGCCTCGCAACCTCGGCGTGGAAAACGCATCCCTAAAATCTGGCTGTTGAGGTTGCAGATGTTGTCTCGAATTGCTGTCTGATTCTTCGTTAATAACGATACGAAGGGCTGAAATTGTAGCTGTTGTTGCTGTTGCACTCGCTTTTGGTGGTCGCTGGTGTTGTGTGCCGTCACGAATTTATCCACTGGTGGTTGATGCGCCTGTGTAGCGATGGCTGCCGCGGCCATTTCGTTTATCGACGGCAGGCCTTTATTGCTGGGCCAGCCGACTACTTGTTGTACTTGCCGATATTCTCTACCCCTATCTTTCGGAGTATTCCGCGGAATATTCATTCCGCCTTGGCTCTATGGCTGCCTCTGGTATTGAGGCTCATTTCCGCGAGGTGTTGCTCTACCTCTTCGGATGATTTACGCATCACATCTCGAAATCGCGCTCGAAACTCCCTTAATTTGCTAAGCTCTCTCATCTTCTCGTACTCCTCCACTTGTGTGGACATGATCACAATAGAATTAATATTGTTTCGGTTCTAGTATAGACCTCGATAAAACTCGACCCGTCTTGTGTAATTTCTCGATCTTCTTGAATATACTCGACCCACAATGACACTCGACCCAGGTAAACAGTTCAATTGAAAGTAGCAACTCGTATTATTGTGGTTGGCTAGTGCTATTATCACCCCGGGGACAGTTTGGGTAGGAACAAGGGTTTAATTCTCTCGAGGACCTTGGGTAAATCAACGACTGTTAATTCCTATCAGGAACTATTATTCTCGATTATCTACTAATTTTT
Organism: Torymus sinensis; assembly: GCA_030522985.1. Taxonomy (NCBI): domain Eukaryota; kingdom Metazoa; phylum Arthropoda; class Insecta; order Hymenoptera; family Torymidae; genus Torymus; species Torymus sinensis. The sequence goes on from JAPYZP010004329.1 coordinate 9,096, forward strand.
TTTTTTTCTTGACCCTTTACACGCTTGGCGTAGGTAGAATGACGTTGTCCTCACTGCTGGTAAAACCAGTGTGCTCGACCCATGTCACGCCCCTTTTTGCCTCGATTGTGGGAATAAGTTTAGGCTAAGACTCGATACACTAATTTCCGCCGGTCTATAACACAAATAACCACCACCACCTTGTAACACATACACGAACGTCTCGAGTCCTCACGTTGATTGCAGTCACTGGTGTGAATAGTTGGGCGCCATTTGTGGCATTGTGATTGAATATGACCTTACCGCAGAGCCGGTCTTATAACTCGACTCTTACTCAGTCGTTGCGTCGCTACCTCCTCCTCCTTCGCGGCTATGCTCTTATATCGAACAGGGGGGTTTTACACCCACGGGCTGCAATTACCAACGTTGACTCATGGACTTACGAAAACCAGAGAACTCAATCCAAACCGCATGTGATTTGCTCCGAAAACGGCTAGGAATGAGGATAGGACAAGACACGCGCACACAGTATTTAACACTCGCGAATAATAACCAAACAATCAACTCTAATTAATTTAATTATTCAGATAATAGAAGTGGCTCCTGCCCGTACCGGGGCGATGGATTCGACCTGAAAGAAATGTGGCATTAGCCGTCTTGACCCTTAATACCCGTGAACTCCCGTACTCGACCCACTGTCCTGCCTTGTCATCACTCCATCCAACGCTAATCTCGACCTCACCTCGACCAGTCACAATTAGATCACTTACGTCTCACGCACACTATCTCGATTCCAAACTCTGAGATTAAAAATACTAATCAGCGAACGATGCTACGGCTGTCCTGACTGATATTAGAGAGGGCGGCGTTCTCTCCTTCGTCTAGCAAGATACCTGGCTTTTCGCATCTTGCGCTAACTATGGCTACCAGTGATTGGCTCTTCCCCCCCATACCTGATCTACCATACCTCAACCGGACGGTAGTATGCTAGAGAGGGTAGTATTCGCGATACTGCCCTCTAGGTCTCCCCCCACTCGACCCTCGCTATTTCCGCGCGCGCCTTGAATGTTAATGGTATGTGCCCTAATGTCCCGCGACTACTCGAGTTACCCCGTCAGGCCTAATGATTCGCACCTGTACTATGCGCGCACTATAGGAGCACGCCTGGCTATCGGTTCTCTCCTCCCTCCATGACTATAGTCGCAACCACTACTCCCTTTCTCTTTCTCGTGGCGCTAGCCCACACAGCCGAGATAGCAGATGCGCTCCCACTCTATTACCTGCGCGCGAGTCGG
>JAPYZP010004330.1:0-10823 GCA_030522985.1 Torymus sinensis
CTACGGAGCGCACCACCTAGACTCCATCATCGGCCACTCCAAAGATCTAGACCACCCATTCGATGCGTTCCAACACCATGAGGTAAAAAACTACGGAGCACACCACCTAGACATCGTGATTGGCTACCCCGAACACCTGGACCAGGTATTAGTTGCGTCCTGAGATCTAAACGCAAAAAACTACGGAACGCACAACCTAGATATCGTCATCGGCTACCCCGAACACTAAGATCAAGCATTGGATGCGGTTCAACATCTAGAAGCGAAAAACTATGGAACGGACTACTTAAACTTCGTTATCGACTACCCCGAACACGTATACCCCGCCTTGAATGCATTCTGATACCTAGACGCGGATATATATGGAGCGCACTACCTAGACTCTGTCAACGGCCACTCCAAACACCTAGACGACGCGTTCGTTGATTTGCATCACCTAATGCCCAAAACATCAGGTGCGCATCTAGACTTCGTCATCGATTACCCCGAACACCTAGACGATGCATTGAATGAATTCCGATTAATGCAGTCAGATAATTTATTATTTTAGTAATTTTGAAAATTAAGGATCTGTCGGCCAACGCTCCTTTACTCACCACATAAATTGATAGCATTTTTAAACCAACGATTAAGTTGGTCCGATTTCCCCAACCAATTGTAAACTGTTGGTTAACGTTTCTACCAGGGGTGGAAGGAGCGATTTGCGCTGATTTAAAAAAATTTTTCCGTGGTACAAAATGTACCTTTATACCACTCTAAACTCAAAATCATAACTTTAATATGATTATTTGGCTCTCGTGGTATAAAATACGGTTCGAAACTGGTGCGTAAGAAGATTTTTAGCTCATGTTCACTTTCCGTACCCGTGTCGAAATGTACTAAATTTATTATGTACTAGCAGAATTCAAACGCGCTACGCGCATACTGTTTTGTTTTTGAGATTATACATATATAATATTTCTTCACAATTTCATTTTAATTAGTTTAAATGATAGGATAATGAGATAAAGCATGAAAACATTAATCTTTTAATTCTAATTTGATTTAATTATTTAATTTTAAATAGTTAAGAATAAAAATGCAATTTCTTAAATTCAAATGTCGCGAATTTTCGCGCCTATTCCTTAGATACCAATGAAAATCAATCTATAAATGCCCCACAACATCCGGCTATCATTTTTTTAAGAGTGGAATTCAAATGTCGCGAATTTTCGCGCCTATTCCTTAGATACCAATGAAAATCAATCTATAAATGCCCCACAACATCCGACTATCATTTTTTAAGAGTGGAATATCCAAGTTCAAGCGCGCTACGCGCGCAAAGGGCACCATCTTTATTTTTGTTAGCCAATGACAGTACACTTTATCCACCTAACGCTCTGAAGTTGCCCTTTAAAGGAATAAAAGGAAAGGATTATAATAAGGATTATTTCGCTGGTTGTTAGATTTTATCCTATATATATTGTGATAAAAATTCAACTTAAAGGTACTTAAATTAAATGATAAAAAAATAAATATATCCTAACATCATTATTGCATATACGTACTATCTAATCTAGCACTACTAACTAATCTAAGTGTCTAATCCAACTATACTAATCTAGCATTAATTACTACTTGTTTTAAACGATTTTTAAAAGAATTCGGTTAAAAACTAAAACAAAGCTTATTCATTTCCTCTTTTAATGCATTACAAACAAGAATAGGCAGGTAATTTTTCATTGTAATTAAAAGACAATCATGGTATCAAGTAAATTTTTTCTCTGTTTCCTTTATTTTTAATTCATTTATGTATAAAAGCAATAAATACATCAATCAAGTACATGTTAGCCTATATGTATATAAAAAACCACTTCACCAACTTTTTTAATGAATTGATATTAATAAATAATAAATATAAACAACACTTTACTTGAAATATAAAATATTAAGTGTTATTTATGCAAGAAATAAATATTTAAATTTAAACATTAAGCATAAAATAGTACATTATGCAACAAGGGGCGAAAGTACCAGATTTTTCCCGCGGGTGGGTTTACTGCCAGAGCGACAAGATCTTTCACGAGGTCGCCTTTACTGCGCTTCGTTTGGGCAGTAACCACCCCAGAGAAAAAACTACCTTCATCCCGTGTTACATATAGTATTTTATTCCAGTCGACCGTGGTCACCTTTTGACTCTCAAAAGCGGGGCCGACACGTTTTTCATGGATTTATTACAAAATAAATAGTATTACTATAAAAATTGTAAAAAACAATATCAATTTTTACTTTTACCCCGCCAAATTTACATTCGCCCCGTAAATTTTACTTTTGCGTCATAAAATTTACTTTCGCCCCTTAAATGAAACTTACGGGAAATATATGCAACATTTGTCCCGATTTTTGGGGCGATAGTTGACCATTTTGGTCGAGTATCGAATAAAAATATTTTCAATGCGTAGTTAATGGAATAACTATATGAATAAAATTTAATTTCAATAAAGTTGTAGATTGCGTAAATAATCAGCAGATTAATATTTTTACACATTTGAACATTTTTATGTTAATTAATTTTAACCTGACAAAATTGTAGATTTACTTCTAAAAAGAATTTAAAATTATTTTACATGACTAAGTGCGTAAAACTCGGCTTTAAATGCCTGTTTAGCGTGCGATCCCATGCATTTCGACAAATTAAACGGGAAGCATTTAATTAACCCCATAGTCCAGTTGCCCAACCCAAGGTTGGTGGCCGATTTAGATCTTCGAGTCTACCCAAGTTTTCCTTATGTATTTTGACCCTCTTAATCCGAATTTCCTGGTTAGAAAGTCTGGTATTGGCGTCTTTAAGCATGATCTCTTGGTCGAAACTGCAGTTTTGGAATTTTTAATTTTTAAATAATGTTTTATTCATTTGATATGCCAAGAGTTAATATATGTAACAAATATATACTAGAGGTAACATAAAATTTTTTTTTTTAGAAATTCAGGCAATAGTTACTATAGTATTATTATAATTAAAGACAAAAACTTCAATAAGTTGCGTAAATTTAGTTGTTTTTATTCGATCTTAACAAAATAAATCTTATTTTTTTCATTTAGAAATTTCAAGGAGAGTATCCATGGGATAATTTTTTAGGGATAATTTATCATACAAGTACGGCACGATATCAATCTGTTTATTAAAACTTGACCTTGCTTTTCTTAAACAAATTGATATTGTGCCGTACTGGTAACTCGTATGATAAATTTTCCCATGGAATTTTCCCTTGAAATATCATAACGAAGATTGGATAAAAAACCAAAAAATTTCGGGAACTTATTGCAGTTTTTGTCTTTAATTGTAAGAATACCATAGAAACTATTGCCTAAATTTCTCTGAAAAAAATTTGTGTATGTTCTCTCTAGTATATATTTGTTACATATACTAACTCTTGGAATATCAAATTAATAAAACATTATTTAAAAATTAAATATTCCAAAACTGCGGTTTCGACCAAGAGATCATCCTTAATTGTTATCAACAATTTTTTTAAACAATTTGTAAAAATGCGTTTTTTGCTAAAAGAATGCACCCCAAAGGTCCAAAAAAATGGTCAAAGTTTGAAAAAAGAAAAACGATTTTTCAAAACTTTGAAGATCTACAGTTCAGCTTGCACACGAGCAATTTAAACTTACATTCAAATTGTTCGTTTAATCATGTACTTTAAGCATTTCATTAGAGTGAATGTACATAAGCGCCGCGCTGCGCTGTGCTCTCTTGTCCTGTGCTGCGCTGCGCTGTATTGTCCTGCGCTGCGCTGCGCCGCACCGTAGCTGCTAGTAAAGAATATATAAGGAACTGAACGACACGACGGAGCAGGCACAGCACGACGCGGCGCAGGCGCAGCGCAGCAAGCACAGGACAAGAGAGCACAGCGCAGCGCGGCGCTTATGTACATTCACTCTAGCGTAGCGTAGCGTAGCGCAGCGCTTATGTACAATCTCCCTTACTTGGCAGTCGGCATACTCCGTTGGCCCGATCCGATCTTCTAATTTCTATGCATAATTATAATATATTCTATACTATATTCTCTGCTAATAGTATTCATCCCATATCACATCCCATATCATATATCACACAATCGTAAAAAGGGCATGGTATTGAGTACATAATAGTTGCGAAGCAACTCTCTACGGAGTTAAAAAGAAAAGAGCACTGACTATATCGAGCCTGAAAGGACATTAAAAGAGTACTTATACTATATAATCATCTTTTTCAACTCTAAATAAATAATCACTATGCAGGTACCAAGTGATGTTGATATTGATCAAATAAGATCAGTAAGTTTTATAAATTTATATCGTTATTTATAATGATTTTAATATTTAAAAAATTACGTCTAAATGGTGAACTGAACAATGTAAAAATTAATGTTATAGTATATGGAACATCAAAAGTACAGTTTACCACGTAGAAGTTTCATTTTATAGTCTAAATACATATAAACATATTGGCAAACATTTAAAAATTTTTTAATTATCTAGTATATTTAATTCTAATTTTAGTTTCTCATTCAAGCAAGTAAACTTCAAACCATAGCTACAACAAAATATTTTCTCAGAAAAACTGTAAATCTCAAGATTATTTTAGAAAGTTTTAATACAAAAGATAATACAATAATTGAAATCACTCTTAAAGAAGTTCACAATAGGATCGTGGCACCAGTTCTCGGTCATCTAATTTAGTTGTCAGCTACTTTTTCTTTCACGTTTCTCAACTGAAACAAATAAACAATTTTGTTAAGGAGGTTCTATCGGTAATAGATTTAAAATTAAGATGCATGTGAAATATTGCATACAGACTTGAAAATATATCAATCCCCCTAGGTGGGATAGAAATTAAGATATTAATGTTTTCGTTTTTTTGCTGATTAACATGAGCTTTTATGGGAAGTTGCGATTTCTTTGTACTTATTTGTGTATTATAAAGCATTAAACATTGAGATTCTATTCATATTTTTTATAGTAGATAATGAAATTATAACGAACATTTATCACTCTTCAGAAATGTTATTGGTGGATGCTGACTTATAACAAAGATATGTTGAAAACAAGAAACTTACATTTAACTTAAAAAAATGAGTCAAATTAGTGTCTGTATAGAACTTTTAATTGATAACAAGACCAAATAAGATTAAACAATTTAAATGAATAATCGGTATTTCGTGTAAGTATCTTACTGCAACTTTAGGGCATTATACCTCGCGAATGAATTATAAATAAAAAGTGTGCTCATTTTGACTAGAGACGTCGATAGAAACTCCTTAAGGTGGTAATCCGGAAATATAACCTCTACTTTACTTTCAGATTTGTTTAGTAAATTTGATTTTGGAGTAAATGTTACAATGGAAATGTTCGACAATTAGGGTATGGCAAACCACTAGTGCCTCCACCCTATTGAAGAATTAATCTCAAGAATTTGATAAAATTTCGTACACAGATTATTATATTATAACACTCTTGTTGAAATATAATGCTAGATTGCTTGTGAAGCAAGATATCAATCAATGTATTTTTTTGCTACTACCCTAGTAGAAATGAAAATCGTGCATATCATATCATGCTAAATTGTGCCATATGGCAATAGTTATGGCATGGTATGGCACAGTGTGGCCTAGTATGGCAAGGTACCAAAATTTTAACCGGTTCAGTCTGGATAATGTATAAGAAAACATAAATGAAGTTTACAAAAAATAAAAAGGGATCGAAAATACTTTCAGTTTTAGTTATTTCTAATGATGTGTATTATTATGTCTAATATGAATAGTGTTTTGGGAAAAAGATTCAGAATTTTTTAGTTTTACAACAATCTAAAGTATGACAATTTTCATGAATCATATTTGACTCATGCCGTACTGAACCTGTTAATATAAAAATACTTTTTTTCCTCTTTTGTTAAAATTCTAGCACAGTCTGCCATGGATCGGCACAGTCTGATGATGTTAGCTGATGTTTACTGATGTTTAACATAGTATGACATAGTTTAGCATAGTGTGTTACAGTGCATCGAAGTGTGGCATAGTTGGGCATAATCTCAAGTCTTGAGAAAAAAACTTCGTTGTCTTTTCATGAAATTGGAATAACCTGGCACGAATCGGTAAACTTTAACTCTGCCATACTATGCTAAAATGTGCCATACTATGTTAAACTTTGCCCACTTAGGCCAGATTGTGCTGATCCATGCCATTTATTTTAAGATTTTAGTATCTTGCCAAACTGTGCCATGCTATTCCACACTATGCCAAACCGTGCCGAACCGTGCTAAATCATTACCAAATGTTCGAATTAGCATATATGTAGCAGTGTAGCATAGTTTGGCACAGTTGGGGACGATTAGGCATAGGTAGTTTGCCATAGTCTGGTATGATGTGTCACATCAAATTATTTTCAGCAGGGTAGATGGGAACTCCTGCTTACTTGTTCTTTATAATTTTTCTCTTTGAAATTTTGTAATTTTTTATTGTGACTATTTTTTTTAGAGTTCCATTAATTAAAGTGACAGTTTTTTAATAATTTTCCATACCCATCGAATCTTTTAATTGTTCCTACTTCAGAAGAAGTAGGAAGTAGTATTGGGTTATCAATTTCATAATCTATAGTGCTATACCCTTTTTAAAAAAGTGATAAACGGAAGAAGTGAAGCCTCTATAGATTTGATCCATGATTGATTGGCCCTTGGATAAAAGGTGCAAGTATTCAAAATTAAATAAGTAGTTTTATTTATTTTTTTTTATTTATTAATAATTTCAGCATTTCGGCCCAGAAATGGACTCGGTTTATATAATAACTTAATTATTTTTTTTACCATACTGTATTCGTCGTTCACACTTTTATATTGACATTTTCTACATTTATAACATTTGTTTCCTTATATACAAACAATAAATAATTTAACATTATCTAGATTTCACTTTTACAAAAAATTATTTTCTACCTATTTACATTTAGTCATTCAGATTAACTTTACAAATTACAAATATACAAGTTTGCCGTCTCTGCATAAAATCCACGTCGAACATGTTTTAAATGGTTCCTACTTTTACAACTACGATTCTACTTAACTTACCTATTCCTATTCCTAGCCTTTCGAGTATTTTTTGTTTCTTTTCCTCGCTACATAGCATATCGTCGATCGCTTTTAACGCTTTTAACAATTCAAAGTTTTTATATCTCCTTTGATTTCCTTAACTACATCTATATTTTCTACTATTATGCTGTTAACATATTCTTTAGTTTTTTCAGTCATATAATAAATGTTTCCACGTACATAAGTCCTTACTACACAGTATACATTCTCTCTTTTTTTCTGCTAACCAGTACTTATTTGCCCTTTCTACATTTCCGCATCTAATCCTTACTATGTTTTTTATATCTACATTCCCATATCTTTTCCTTAAATATTTGGGTATCCTATCAACCTCGCAATTATCTATATAGTCTTTGTAATTTTGGTTGTATCTCGCTTCTCTAATTTTACTACATATTACCTGATTTTCAACATCCTTTGCTCGCTTTTTTACCTCCACTTTCACGTCCTTTCCTAACTCTCTTATTATATCTAACTCCTGGCTACTGAGTCCTACCTTATTTAAAAAACTTTCTTTCAGATTTATCACATTTTGCCTGTTGTTTTCTAACTTCTGTTCCTCCCAACATAGTCTAGTTAACATTTCTTTGCTTTGTTCCATTATTTTCTCCTTGTACTTCATAACTTTGATTCCCCACTCTCCTTTCATTTTCATATTTCCTGTTTCTCTGTAAACTATGTATCTCGGTGTACAAAAATCAAGCCCTAGCATCCATCTATAATAATCTGTTTTTATCTTTTCAAGCTCCTTCTTTATACTATCTTTACTTCCTCTAAACCCCATATTTCCACCCCGTATTCTATCACACCCCTAACTAAATATTCTTGTTTGGCTGCATAAATTCCCTTCCTATTTAAATCTCTTACTTATATGCTCCTTGTAATTGCAATTGGAGTTGAACGTGAAGCCTAGATATTTAAAGTTGTCCACTTCTTCGATATTGTTTCCTTCCCATTTCCATACTTCTTTTTTGCCATTTCTTCCTTTGTTGAACACCATCATTTTTGTCTTTTCTACACTCAGTATTAGGCTCCTCTCTTTTAAGAACCTCCTCAATGTGCTCATCATATCCTCCGTTGCTTCTGAGTTGTTTCCTAACACTACTATATCATCTGCGTATGCCAGTGACCATATCCTACTTTTTCCTATACTTATACCGCCTATGTTCCTTTTCTTACTTTTAGCCATTCTCGATACGTGGTCTAATACATATATATTGTCTATAGTCGACCTTCCTCTTCTGAAGCCTGGCTGTCCTCCCGGCAGTAATTTTTCCTTCTCTACTTCTGCTTCCAGTCTTTTCCTTAACACTTCTGTGTATATTTTATATGCTGCATTTAGTAGTGATATACCTCTATAGTTTTTGGGGTCCTCCGTGTCTCCTTTCTTGTAAAGTGGCACTATTATTGCTGTTTTCCAGTCTTCAGGTATCTCCTCTACATCCCAAATTTGTCCTACTATACATATCAGTTTTTCTTTTAAACCTGTACCACAGTGTATCCAAGTTTCATTTGATATTCCATCCTGCCCTGACACCTTTTTCTTTTTAATATTATTCCATGCTTCTGCGTCTCCGTTGCGCTTATCTTCTCATCTTTTCCTTTCTCTGGTGGGATTTCTCTTTTTTTACCTAACTGTTTTTCTTCTGTTCCTTCTAATAGTTTTAAGGTGGTTTTTCCGGTTTTCATCGCTAATGTTATTTTCAGATGTTTCTCTCTTCTTCCTTCCTTTGTTTAGGTACTTCCAAACTTGACCTTCATTATTTATCTCCCTTAGTGCAGGTTCCTCTTTTTGTGCTTTACCCTCTCTCCATAGTTTATATATTTTCCTCGCTTTTTTTTTGTCCTTGAACACTCTTTATCCCACCAGCTTCTGATACCTAGCTTCCATTTTTTTATTTTAATTTCTTTTTTTGGTACGTGCTTCTGGATTAGTTCTTTAGTGTCTTTCCATCTCTGTTTTACTGTGTCCGATTCTTTTTCCTCCATTTCTAAAACTTCCGTTTCGCCGCTGAAGACGGCAATTGTTTCTTTATTCCAGACTTCAATTACTTTCTTCAGGTTCCTCTCTTCTGTTTCCTCTTCAATCTCTCCACTTTTTTCTTCTGTTTGCAGACTTATGCAGATCGGTAAGTGATCTGACTCCACTCTTTCTACCACCTTGAAATTTCCTATTATTTTCCAAGCTGCTTCATTTGTGATTGCATAGTCAATAGCTGAGTTACCTCTATTTCCTACAAAAGGAAATTCTCTATCTTCGTCGCCTGTTGTGGTTCCGTTTAGTATAGTCCAGCCTTTGTCTTCTATTTTTTTTTTTCTATTAAACTTTTCTTTTCTTTACTTACTGTTCTGTCCTTGCTTTTTCTAATTTTTATCTCTGCCGGGTCGTCATATTCCATGCATTTACCTTCTTCTCCAATTCTTATATTTAGGTCCCCCATTCTTTCTCAATTTACTGCCATATCATCTCCAGGCTACCGTTGTTGTAAATCGTCCAGATGTTCATTTGCGTATCCTCTTTACCTACTTTAATTTTGGATTTTACCAATCCATCAATGACTTCTATTCCTGCTTCTCCTTCTACTTGACACCATCCTTTCTTAATTCCTATCAAAAAACCTCCTTTCGCTCTGCCTTTCTTATGACTTCTTCTTGCTCTTATAATCTTCCAGACAAAATTCCTATTTAGGTGTTTTTTCAGTGATCTTTCCTCTTTTTCTTCCACCCAAGTTTCTGCCAGGCTGACAGAATCTGCTTCATTTATGTAGTCCCAAAAATCCTTATCCTTATTTATCAGTCCTGCAACATTCCAAAAAATTAGTTTTTTTCCTTGCTGTATTAAGTTATTTTCATTTTCTTTCCTTTCTTTTTCTTTTCTTGTACACCATTTCTGGTTTATGCAAAATCCCGTCTTTCATCTGTCTCCTGTTCTCCATTTCTGTTTTCTGTCTACCCTCTTTTTTTCCTCTCTACTTCCTTAAGCATCACTTCAATTTTCTCCTTATTTTCCCAGAAAATCCATATGTTATTTACGAGCACTCTCTTGGCTCCTGCTTTCACAGCTATCCCTTTCTCACGTGTATCTTTTATCCATCTGTGTATTTCTTCCTGTATCTTCCTGTCTTCATAGTTGAGATCATAGTCGATGTAATATTTGGTACCTGCAAGTTTACTTTTATTTTTCATTATTATAATCTTATCCTCTACCTTATCTACCCTAGCTACTACAACGTTTCTGCTCATTAGCGCATTTACAATTTTTACATCCACTTCTAGTCTATCTTTTACAAAGTTTTGCAACCATTCCAACACATTTTCGCTATTTACCTTCCCCAACATACCCTTTCTTATAAAATTTTCCTGCCTGCTTTTTTTATCCTGCTCATACAATAGTCTTTTCAACCCTGCTGCCTCTTTTTCCAATATACACACGCTGCTCGCTGCACTCTTCGCGGATTTCATGCTTACCCCTTTTTTTTTTTTTTCCTTTTAGAGTTATTGCCACAGTATGGCCATGTACTCTCAACTATCGGTTGTGCCCAAAGACACTGTTGCTCCTCCAAATGTAGTTTATGTTGAAATATTCTCTATCTTATTTGCTTTATAGCTAGTTTTCCTCTCAATCTTAAAATCACTAAAAATAGGTAGTGCTCTTTCACTGCATCAAACTGTGCCTAGTCACAAAAAGCGACTGACTAGAGGCTTCTTGAAGCAG
>JAPYZP010004331.1:0-11353 GCA_030522985.1 Torymus sinensis
CTCACCATCATTCACCTGCAAACTCCGCGCAGAGTCCACACCCCGCCTAGCTACCAGCCAAAATAATCCCGGCGCTAATCTCGCCGACCCATTATATCGCCCTCACCATTAATCCCAGCGCGCTTTTCCACGCGCTCTATCCGCCCCCGCGCACCTGTGGAAATTGGAAAATATTCCCTTTCGCCGAACGTTCGCGGCGTCCATTATCCCTTTAACCCCTTGCGCGATTAATTTTTCTCCCCTGCGTGCGCGAAACTCGCAATATCATCGCCCGCCGCGGGGTGTGATAATTTCTCAACGCGATCGCGCGCGCCGACGTTGGTATATGGTGTAGGGTAATTAATTTTGTCGCTCGCGGACGTAAGTAGGCGATTCTCACGCGCGGATATGGGAGTAGCAGCCGGGACGGGTCGTTTGTCTTGCGGGGATGTGTTGCTGAGCGTGTGTTGAGCTGCGAGTATATGTGCGTGGTTGATGGGAGGAAAGCGCGTGGCGCGTTTTGTTGGGTGTAAAAAGTATGCGACAAATCATCATGTTTGGCTTTTTATACGGGTAGTTAAAGTATGCGACAAATCATCATGTTTGGCTTTTTATACGGGTAGTTGGATTTGTAACAAATTAAATAGGATTAGATGAGTGATGTAATAACCGATAAAACAGGTATAAAGCAACTATAATTCAATTTTAAACAGTGGTTTAATAAATCGGTAACTGCATTTTCTACAAAACAAATTGTAAAATGCCAACTTATCATTTTTCTATATAGCGGATACGTCTCGGTTGCTGCCGCATATAGAAGTAGGCGGATCATCGTGGGGTCAGGGTTTCGCGGCCGTCACAGCAGGTATGATACTTCCGAGTCTAACAAGCGAGTCTAATTTTCTTTCCCATGGTTCCTTTCTGCCCCCGTGCGCTTACTTTCGATCTATACAAGCACTGCAGTTTTCTTCTTTACATACCTCGTTACAACGCATAATACGACTCGAATCTCTTCTTACTTTTTAACGACATATAGATATGTTGTTGAACCGAAGAAACCTTCGCGACATATCAATAAGCATTATTAAAACATTATTTTTAAAGTAATCTTTTCCCTAACCAGCTTTTCAAAATATTCCTCCGAAGAAACGAAAGAAAGCACATCGAGTCTCCGGTTCGCAATTGTATAAATTTACACGAAAAGTAAATCCGGAAAAGGCAAAACAGCATAATGCCTGCCCTCGTGAATAAGCTCGACTTTATAGGCTCGATAAATAAATCTGCCTCGAAGAAGAGGCGAGGAGCATTTACTACTACAACACCGCGTGCGCGCCTACAGCGATTGACCCTGAGAGTAATAAATGATAATGAATGATTGGCCTATTCGTTTTCATCAAATCGACATCAATTACCATTTCCCATTCACGACGACCCCGCGCGCGCGTGATGTATAATATACCCCGCGCGTCTTGCGATTTCGGCCACGCGAAGAAATCGAAGAATCACGCGAGCGTCGACGCGACAGCGCGGAAGGGATGGAGGTTATTTCATTTACGGGGATAATAAAGGAATAAATCTCAAGAGAGTGAGAGAGGGAGAATTTGTTGTTTTTCCCTTGTAATGCGGAGAGCAGAGAATAGCCGGGGAATTAATGGTCGCGTGGATGTTAATGCAATATGATTTGTACTTTTAAAGAGGAGGGTTCGAAAAGAACACGATAGCGAGAGTTTATATAGAGGATAAATCTCGTTAGAGGCAATGTGGGTTGTTGTTTATCTACTGTACGATTTTTCCCTGAAGAAACAACGGTAACATGCGACGCAGCTGAATGCGTGTATCATGTTCGGCTCTAATAACTGTGTATTTACCATTTTCGTAAAATATCAAGTGTGCAAAGTCTATACTTACTTATCCTGTTCAAGTAAAAACCAATCCATACTTTACAATTATAAAGTCAAACTTTCGCGTTTCTGGAACATTCATCGATATACGCACGCGGGGAAAACAAAAAAGTGCATAATCACTGACCCGCTGCAGGTACGGCGTGAGCGTGACGAAACCGCGCAGCATGAACGAGGGTATGGTCGCCCTGACCCAGGTGGGCTGCAGGTGTCGGCGCAACAGTCTGAGGCTCTGGCCGGCGAGCTCGCGCGCCAGCCGGCCCGTGTCGATGCGCTCCGTCGGCAGGAACAGCAGCACGTTGTAGCGCGGATTCTGCAAGTAAGAAGGTTGAAGGCATTTCTACTTTTTCTTTTTCTTTTTGTATTAAGGGAAATAAATAAGTTCGTTGGATTTTGCTTTTCCAGTGAATATAAGGGGTGGGCATGAACAGGGAAATTACATTTCCGCGAAATGCAATTGAGGTCAGTGAAAAGTAAAGTGGCTTTAGTTATTTTTTTGAATGGATTTTTATTTAATTTGAAAAGAAGATTCTTTCGATATCAATTAAAAATGTTGCGGCTGGAATGTAAGTTCGGATCTAAAATGATATATATTCATGCGAAATAAGTAGAAAAAATATAGCTTTAAGAAGTAATTTTCTTTACAAAATACTACCCCCTTTCCTGATACTGACCCAATTCCTTGAGCGGGATAGAGCGAGCGCGCGTGCACGTACAAATAATCGTTATTAATATTTAACAATCGCAGAGATCCCATTAGCAAGAATAATAACTCGAATTCCAATCAACGGCCGTTATATGGGATTACCAACGTTAGTCGAAATTCCAAATCGATTGTCAAAATGTCTCTAAATATTATCACGAGAAATTCAACTTTTTGAACAGTCGATTGGGTCCTTGCATAAAAAATAAATTTATATTTTATTAAATACGTCATGTAGAGTGGCAAATAATAATCGACACGTATTTTTTGTTTTTTTGATTAATTGTAAATTGAAAGTGTTAAAGGTCATTGAATTTTTACCATGGCGTCACATTCATATGTGACTGTGACGTTATTAACATTGCAGTGTGTATATATATCAAAAAACCGAAAATTTCAAACATCTGTAACTCGGTTAATATTCATCCATATGAAAAAAGAAAAAAATACGTGTCTATTCTTTTTCAATATTCTAAAAGGTGGATGTAATGGATTTTTTCATGCAAGGACCCAATTGCATTGTATCGCAAGCAAATTAAAACTTTGGCCTCATTTCTGGTTTCTTACGTCCAGTGGGAATTCAAGGGCGACGGCCTTAAGCGAGGGGAAGTAGGCGAAGGGCAGCACAGCCGTGTACGAAGCAGCGGGCACTGTCGCCACCTCGCAGCCGTTCACCAGGAACTGTAGCTCCGTGGCATCGCGGATGTTGGTGGGCAGGGCGGCCTGGTCAGCCCAGATGTCCAGGTCCTGCATCCACAGGCCGTCGTCTGCGTCAGAATCGATCATGGTTAGCGCTTAATCGATTGATAGTTGTTGTTCGTGCGGTTATTGATTAGTATTGCTGAGTCGAGTGAGAGAGAGAGAGAGAGAGAAGGAGGGATTGGAATTCCGGATTGAATTATTGTCATGTATAGAGGGGAATTTCGAAGTGGAATTGAGTTACGTCACTACGGCTGAGATCTCAAAATGGATGTTGGTATATAAATATACGTGACGTCGAAAAAAAAAAGTTTCGAGCATTCGAAATACGACTTATACGAATTTTTCTCTCCGTTACCGGTAAAAATGAAAAATATAATATTGCTTTCTATTTTTCTGCGTGTATAATATATATATATATATAGGTTTGGCAGTGAAAGAGCTGTAATATGAATGAGCATTGACAGCCGAGAGTATTATGTAAACTCGGCATGTATCTACTTACTTTACGTGGCTATAACTCTGCTAAACGTAAAGATTTTACTTTGATGATTGTAAAAATATTTCTTTGTAATTTTCTTTTTAATGAAAATAATAATAATAATAATAATAATAATTATAATCTTGGGAAAATTTCAACAACGTTATATTAACGTATTTTCAAACATGATTATCCCGAACATTCTCTAAACAACGCAATTTAATACAGCCAAAGACAATGTGCCTACACTAGCGTACAATTAAACTCTCTCACTCTCCTTCTCTTTCTCTAGCTCTCTCTTGTCTGGCTTCCAAGTCCCGTGCTCTAATTATTGCGTCATTGTCTGTTAAATGGTGGCTTTTGTTACATTTGGATATCTTGGCGCCATTCTAACGAATACTGTCTACGTACATAAATCGGATCGAAGACAAGGGAAAGAGAGCCCCAGACAATGTAATTTGCTGTTCATTCGGAAATCTGATTGTCAGATGTTTGATTAATTCGATACGTCGCTGGCGATTCGCCGACTCATGATTGTTTCTTTTCATTCTATTTGCCCCGATTCTTATATAATTTGTTCGACAATTTTTCCGTAAAAAATACAAAGATAACCTGCGGTTATCAAATCTATATAAAAAAATAACTCCTTTTTTGCTATATCAATCTTTATACCCACTGTCTAGTATTATGTATCGCAATCCACCAGAGCTAATCGAAGTACAAACATGTGCATACAATCCTGCATTCCGTGCACGTATTAACCGGATGCGAGGGCACCGAGAGACACAGTCAATTTGGAGGAACAGCTGCTCGGATTCGGAGTCGCCGCAAGACGAAAATGCAGATGCTACGCAAGGCGGGAAACCGGCAAATAGCGCTACGGCTACGTCAATCGCGCGTGACGCGATAGTAGGTATAGCTCACCCACTCGAGTGCGGACGAAGAGGTTTATTTTTAGAGGATCGAGTTATTGGGAAGATTTGTAATGTTAGAGTGTGATTTTGAATTTAAGGGTGTGTTTTAATTTTATAGTAAACTGAATTTCTAATTTGATTAATGAGCCGGATACAGCATTATTTTGCAATGATTTAAAATTATTAGGTCCTGTGAATGGTATCCGGAAAAGTATGGAATTTAACTTGAGCGGTAGACAAATGCATTAAAAAGGATCGTAAACGAAAGCGTTAGTCACGATTGAATAGATTCTTATTTCTTTTACACCGTTGCGTCGCGGGATTTCTTAGCTCATTTCTCGTTAAAGAAAGGTACGAAGTAGTTTAACAACTTATTTCTCAACGTATTTATAGAGAACCTAAAAATTCTTTTGTCATGATTCACTTATATACTTCAAAATACATAGCATAAGTTAAAATTGAATATTTTTTATTTAATTTCGCGATGGAAACAGCATTATACAGCATTAAAGCTGAACTCTCATGACAATTTAATAAAATTCCTTCCTATAATCATTTTAATTACTCTCATTAAATTTTATTGCACCTTTTACTGAACAGACTCCATCCTGATTGACGATTAATATTATGAATATAAAAGCAATAGTGACATTTAGCGTTCCCATTATTAATTGTATATTAAGTAACGATTGGCGACAAATTTAACATATTTCACGTCCCATTATAATAGCATTATTTTTTCTCTCTTGAAAGAGATTCATAGCCTCAATTTAATACCACCGAAAACTCCGTCTTTATTCTTCCAATGCCTGAATAAATTGGCATATTATCCCTTCAAGCGCCGCTGCCTCTTCTACGATAAGACGCCTCGCATCAAAATCCGAATTACACCAATTTATTTCTCCCTCGTTTCTCCACTAATCCCATCAGATGCACTTATATACATATACCCTTGTAATCCCTCCACTTGACAATCTCTATTATTTTTTTCGAACGAATTCTCGCTCACCCGGATAGTTCGAGAAGTACTCGCTGCTGCGTCTCCTCCTCCTGCCGCGGCGCCTCCTGACCAGCGCGGGTATCGTGGCGATCGTCGGCGCAGCGACGGTCGCAATATCGTCGGCCGTTGTCGTCGTTTCGGCACCACTCAACATCGTCGTCGTCTCAGCGCCGCTCAACATTGTCGTCGTCTCGGCGCCGCTCAACATTGTCGTCGTCTCGGCACCGCTCAACATCGTCGTGGTGTCCATCGTCGTCGTTGACGTAGGCATTTCCGTGGTCGTCATTCCGCCGCCCGATAAAAAGGCCAGGTTACCCTGGTTCATTTGGGTTGGGTTGCGAGGTAGCGTCGTGGAGATGAGAGCCGCGTTCGTGCTCGGCATCATAGTTGTTGGCGCACCGGTTGTCGTTGGTCTGGTGGAAAAAAAGTTAGTGCAGTTGTTCATGGAGCTGATAAACAATTGACATATTCTGTTGGTGAGAACCGTTGAAAAAACTTTCTACAACGTTGGAAAAACGTCATAGAAACATTTCACGCTGTAGAGGTTCTCAACCATTACAGAAAACTAATAAAATATTGTCAAATTTTTTCTTTCGCATAACATTATTTCTTCATTTTTTACGGTCTTGATAACAAATAATTTTCTATAACAATATACCAATTGCCATTCCCTCTTCTAGTTTCAAACAAACCATGCAATAAGCTCAAAAATCTATTTCCATCAAAACCTTACATTTTGAAGAAGAAAAAAACTTACTGTTGCGTAGTTGTAGGCGCACCGGTCGTCGTCATAATAGTAGCTGCCGCCTGTATTCCAGCCGGTGCTCCGGGCATCGTCATCATAATGGGTGCTGCGGGCATCGTCGTCATACTAGGGGCTCCGGTCGTCGTGGTCACCATTTGGGCCGCCGGAGCTCCCCCTCCAGTTGTCGTGATGGCTGGAGTCGTTGAGATTATAACCACTGACGTGTCGATCGTCGTTGTGTCCGTCGTAGCCTGAGTTGTGGTAGTAGCGGCTGTCGCTGCCGCTGACATTGTTACCCCGTTTACGGCCATTGTTGCTGCTGTTTTTTAAGAAAAAATATTTTCAATAAACACCTCATGCTAAAGCCTTTTTGCAGAGAAACTCTTATGAATTTATGTAGCTACCAAAAGACTAAATATACACTCACCCGATGTGCCACCTGTCATACCAGCAGGCGGCGTAGTTCCTGGCGCCGGCGTTCCATCCGCCATCATCATGTTCGGGGACATTGTCGTTGTCATTTGTCCAGGTGCAACAGTCGTCGTCGTCGTTCCCTGCATCAAGGGCGACGTGGGCGACTGCGTTGTGGTCTTCGAGCTCTTGAGACCAAAGTTACCTGCCGAGGCGTTCGCCGTGAAGTTAGAGAGGTCGATGGTCAGGTCGAAGCCGTAGAAGCGCAGAAGGCTCTCGTAGTCCTGGCGCAATGTCGTGTTCTCGCGGTTGAGGTTCAAACCGCCCAGGAAGCCATCCGGGTTGAGGTAGGTCTGTGGATAAGAGAGCGGGTGGGTTGTAGAGCGAGGATTGGTGAAGGCTGATGAAAAGATAAGAGAGAAAGGATGGTGTAGTGAAAGTGTCAAGAGTTGGTGATTGGTGCGTTGAGAAAGGGTGATATCAGATGGATAGGTACATAATTATATAAGATATTTAAAGTAGGACGAATGGTCCATATCTAATGATGTATAACAGTCATGATTTAGATGTGACAATGAAGAAAAATGCAAGTTACGATTTCAGTTTATGAATCACTTTATTGTAATAAATAGTGGGATACTTCATGAGTTATTGCGATAACAAGGGTGATACAATGTTTCTGTTAATATAGACGTAAATGTATAACTACAGTAGATGTTGATGAAAAGAAGTAAAAACATTTATAGTGAATGCAAGACGTACATAAAAAGAATATTTACAAGAGTATACGCACACAAACACAGTCTACGTATATATAATGAAGAAATGATAAAACCAAACTATTAACAATAAGAAAATAAAGTATACTTATGTTTAAGTAAACTGATTGACCCATATGAACTTCCCAATCCCCCTGACAACATCCATCAGCCCCCTGCCCATCCTCTGCGCTGGTCCCTCAGCTTTCTCCGTGTCGCTCTTCAGTCTCTCCTTCACAGTCCTCATTTCATCCTCGCTCATCACACCCCTCACCACGTTCCTGATCTCCTGGCACTTAACCCCATCACTCCCGCCTCCCTCGCCCTCCATCATCCTAACGTACCCTCCAACCAATTTCCCCAAGCCCCGGCCCATCATCCTCTCCCTATCCTTCTCCAGAAATTCCGTATCGTCTTCACCATTCTGTAGCACAGCATCGTACATACCACGTGCCCTCCTCATCCTTACCCTCAGTCTCCGATGAATATCCCTCATGCCGATCCTTACGACGTTCCTTTCGTGCGGCAATCCAAGGCAGTCGATGATTTGCTGACGACTCCGACCCGAGGAACCCTCGTACAATGCCGAGAGGATGAAACCCACGCCTGCGGGTGAGAATGCCACGTTGCCGTTCTCCACGTACTGCTGCAGGATTCGCACGCCCAGGTCGTTGATCACGTCGGCCATCACCTCGTCCGGTCGACGGGGTATGGGCGGACGAACACGATGCCAGGCCTGATAGTACGCCTGCGCGTCGTGATAGTGGCCGTAGGCGGGTAACGGCGCTGAAGGTGTTAATGAGGAAGTTGATGAGATTTTTAGGAAGTGCGATGATGGACGTTTTTACTGTTCATACTTTCGTTGTTTTATTTGTGTTTGGCTGAGGATCGTTAATCGAGTTAAGTGATAGTTCCGATATCAGTTTTAAAAAGTAAATGTTTACAGCCAGTGAAAACGTCTAATCGGATGGATAGTTTTAGCGTGTAATATTAACACTGGTAATAATTAGTCGCGCTGAGTGATACACCAACGAACGAGATTTTGAACCATTATACGGTTTATTGTCTACTTCCCCTTCCGACTCGCGTAATAATGCTCACGAATGGGACTATAATTCGCAAAAGGAGCGAAATAAATACTTCTTCCATCTGAAAGCTTAATGATCGAGCGCTGGGAAATTAAAGCGGTTACTGACTCGTTAGAGACGGGATAGGTATTATACACGCGTTGTATCGATTAGAATCTCGGTTTAAGGACTTCCTGAATTCGTACTGCCGAATATATGATAAGGTGTTGTGGCAAAGGTGCGTGAGAATATTCCAAAATTGCTCGTAGCTTGGAAACTACCGAAGCTCATGATTTACGGTAACGAGATGCGCCGCCGCGATACATCCCGCGCGTTGGGACATTAATTCCGTGCGCTCTGTGTTGCCGGTATCCAAAAATCTGCTAAGCGCCAGATATGTAACCAGTGTGTAAATAGTGTGCTTAGCTAATGCGAGAACTGTAGCTAATTTATACAAAGGTTCTAATTACCAGTGCATGATATTAACTCGGTTTATGTTATTAGCATGTGTAATAATGAAAGTGCGTATAATCCTTCTTTTGTTTATCGAAGGAAAAAACAATGGAGAAAATTATGCGAATAATAATTTCATTTAAATAAAAGTTTCCCGCCGCGAGACTAAGTAATCACCGCTACGAAAATAAATAAAGAAACTGCTGAACAGTAAAACTTTATAGGGAAATATTGGTTTTACGCAAGTTCGCGTAATCCCGAACAATGCAAAATCTCGTTAACAAAGCCCATATCGATTTCAAATCACGCTGAAATCACATCCGAGCAAACTCCCTTATACAACTCCCGGAGGAAACTTTGCTTCTTTTTTTTTTGTTCTCTTCTTTTATACGCTGGCAATAAAACCGAGTCCTCCTCCCTGCTTTCCATACAATCCGCGCCCACGCGCATAAATATCTTCACAGGCAGACGCGGTCCTCGCGCGGTTCAAGTGCGCCAATTCCATTCTCGCGCATATAAATAAACATATAACGTGAGTACCGCAATGCGTACAAAAAAACGCGGATTCTTATTGTCAGTGTTTTCATAGCGAGGAGAGAGAGAGAGAGAGGGAGAGAGAAAAAATTAATAATCTTATTGAATATAGCGTTCGCGCTTAGAAAAGTTCTCACGCTGGTGCTAATTATGCGAACGTACACGCGGAGACGCGCCGTATATGTACGCGGCGAGCGTGAGTGTTACGCAATGTGTATAACGGGAGCGCGTGTAAATTGATTGATAAGGGAGCGGGAGTTGATAAAGGGGGGGGGGGAGGAAGAGTTTGTTGATGAAGGAAGCCAGGGGCGAGTTATTTAGGGGCAGAGTTTTCACGAGGTGACGGATATCGGGGTTGCCGGTTAATTTAGTAATGAGATACGTGTAGGATTTTATGAGTGGAAAATTATTGTAAAAAAAGTAAGCGTGGCGAGGTCGCGGTATTTTTATGTGACTTTTCATAAAACGTATAATATAATGCAATGATTGTTGACAATAATTCCGAGAGATCAGAGTTTCTAATACGCTTGTTATTTTGCTCTCAAGGCTTCGAAATTGAAATATTCTTGATACGTGCGCGCTCACATCTGGTCGAAATAATGTAAAATATCTTTGCTTTGAAATTAAATAAGACACGCTTTTTTCTCTTAAAAAAAATTCTTATTCCCGAGAATCTCTTTCTCTCCTCGTAAAAAAAAGTCCTCGCGGCGTCACCACTTGGCTTTGATCCATACCCCGACGTCGCGATCTCGCGAGTAAAATCTCGAATTAGATTTACTCCTATATCCGAGCGCTCTCTCGGAGAGTGAAACGGGAAAATCTACATGAAAGCCGCCTATTCTCTGTCTCCCTTTCGAGCAAGATCACATCGCATTACGCTTATCCCCGCGCCGCGCGGCGTTTGATTCTCCCGCGAGATGTTGAAAAGGTTCGTTTGAAGAAGGAGTAATGGCGCGCGGATGATGAGATTTCTCGCGCAGGGGGAGTAAAACGCCTTGGCATTGTGCAATATATCTCTCGGCATCGGAAGGCTACCGGTTAATTGCACGCGCGCGCGCGATATATAGCTGTGTATAATGAGTGGCCGCGAGTAATTTCGAGAAAGAGGCGAATTAGGGCTCCCCGGCGTCTGCAATAGCTAACAAGTCAATTTTTTGATTGGGATCTTCGCCGCGTGCTATTTACTCGTTTGTATACACATTGTTAGGATTTACGGGGGAGATATAAGGGCGATGTGTTTTGCTTGCGTCGTGGTTATTTTTGCTTAATAGATTTTCTGATTTTTCTTTGAGATATATTGTAAAGAAACAATTTAGCCGTATAGTTTTTCGTGCGGTTTGTTATGTACCGTGGTTGATTAAACTTCAAGTCCGTTGATATGTAGCAGCGTTCTGCTATACCTGTGTGTAGAGGGTATTTACCGAAGAAATTATAGGCTGTAACCGTGTAATCACTGGCTGCTTTTGAAAACCTTGTTAAAGATCAATTTTTACATTTAACCTGACAATTACAGAAATCTTGGAATTTAATTGTCCGGAACTTATGACTTTCTTCATGCCTCGTAAAGCTCAAATAGTTTGAATAACCCAAATCTGATTTAATAGATCTCGCTTTGTTTGCGGATGATGTAATTTCTGAAAGAATGCGGCGGTAATTGGAGAAAATATTGACTTCTGGACAAAAACGCTAATGGCGTTTGTTTCGTCGC
>JAPYZP010004332.1:0-10600 GCA_030522985.1 Torymus sinensis
GTTGTTGTTGTTGATGTCTACCAAACGAAAAAAAGGAACACACGCACGCGTACCGTGTGCGATGTATAAATAGGATAAGCGGTATCACAGAGCCGGCGATTATCTCAGAAATAGATGTAGATAACGCTTGCGCTCCGGCCGCGCGGTTTGCTCCGTCTTATCGATAGTTTATCGCCGCGATGGGAGTTGCGCAATTGCACGTTATTATGAGGTTTTTGCACGGCCGTGCGTACACGGTCCTTCTCTACTCTTTGTACGCCGCCCGCACGCGCGCCACGCCGGCGAGATATAAATAGCCCGACTGCTGCGACTGTACATGTGTATATCCCATCGAGGTCGTGCTAAACTGTCTCCGATGTATACATGTATACTTATACACGTATATGTACACGCGCCTACTCGAAAACATGTTTGCGCGTCGCCCGGAGCGGGACCGGAGACAATAAGCCGCTCTCTTATACACTGGAGGGAAATCGGCTCCTATAACTCTATACCCACACCTCTTAGTTGCTCTGCTTTCTTTTCAAGAGGAGAGAGAGATGACGAAGACGGGGGAAACGAGAATGTCACTCGAGCACGCGCGCGCGCGCGTAATAACAGTATAGTGCGCATGAGACACGCAGATATATTGGTATGCACTGGTGGTGGTGTATAGGAGAGGCGGTTGCAGCTGCTGCCAGTATAGGCCCACTACATCGTACGCAGTCAGTCAGTTCGCGCTCATCTGGCGACCGGTTAGCACACGCTCTGGTCACTGCCCTCCGACGACGACGCGTGGCGATTATACTCTCGACCGGCTTTCTCTCTTTTCTTTCTCGTCCTGGTCATATACTTACATATATTGTTACCATCGTGTTTACGTGTACACTTGCTATATCGTGCACGCGTTAGTTCCATAATATAATTAGCGGAGCCGTCCTCGCAGCGGCGGCCTTCGCGCGAGCGCGCGCGCGCTCTTTATACGCGAGAGAGAGAGAACTCCGGAATTTCGCGGATTCTATTAAAAACTGCAGTATACCGCGTTGGCCAATAGCGACGTCGTTTTTCCACGACCGTGGTAGCCTTGACTGGCGCGACTCACCGAATTTCCCGCGTTGTACATTACTCATATACACGTATATATATAGACGCGCATAATTTATTCGCGTGGAGCATCGTGCGCATACAAGTGGATGAGAATTTTCGTAAAACCGTCGACTAACACAGCAAGGAGCTTGTACCAACAACAATAATAATAATAATATAAGATGGTGCTGGGCCACGATCACAAGTTGTCGCACTCGTCGGCGAGCTCGGCAGCCGCGTCGGTAGTCGAGTGGCTGGAGAAAAATCGACAGACCAATTCACAGGGTAATGTTCATGGAAAATTTCGTCAGACGCTTACAGCCGCGTGTATAGTAACCGCGGAAAGTTTGCACGTGCGCGCGTGAATAATAATGATCCAACGCGCATATATTATAATTCTCTCTCCCGTTTCTCATTTTCTCCGACAGGCAGCGAAAGCCCGGTGTTCGGCCTAGATGCCGGGGCGGCGAATGTAGCGGGCAACGCCGGCTTGAGACACGTCCTACACGAGCTACCGAACGAGATCTCCGCGCCCTACGAGGTCCCCCAGTTTCCCATCGAGCAGATCGAGAAGAAGCTCCTCATCCAGCGTCAGCTCACCGTCAAGTACGTATTCATATAATATAAAATACACACAATACACCCCCATATTCTAGCTGTACTATATATTTAATAATAATATATATACGCGCGCGTTACTCATGCGCGTGACAAAGACGACTTCTACCCACTCCCACGATAAGATTACACCTCTGCACACTCCTCCCCCCTTTTTCTTCTTTCTCTCTTTCTTGCGGTTGATGGAAAGCCCCGCCGTATAGCGTGCCCGCGATAACCACTCGCGCGACCATTAGTTTTCTTTCGCGCGCGCGCGCGTGCGACGCGTGTTATTACAATCAGACAAACAAAAAACACGCCAGCCAAAATTGTATATAAGTATATACGTGTGAGCTTCTTGAATGTTTAGAGGCGCCTTCAGCCAGCGCGGCGTCGACGGCGGTGGTGTGTGTGCCTGCGCGGCGCGTTTGAGAAAACGACGTCGTGTGTCGGGGATCGATAATTCGGAATCCGGGCGGCGCGCAGCGCGTGTGTGGTCTCACTCTCCTATATACGGTGCTGCTGCGGCGGCCACCCGCCTTCCATATTATTTATACCTATAATACACCTATATCAACCGCTGTATAACGTAGTAATTCCACGTACAACTACCGCGATATCATCTGCAATCTATATGCACATGCGAACGCGCTAAACCATAAAATTCACGCGCGCGCGCGCGCCTTCTCCGGTATACAATATACACGATGAAATTCATATAAGTATACACGCCATTACTTAATCATCGATACATCGATATATACACGTGACGCGCGCATTATCCGCGTTATATCACACTTTAACGTGCGCGCGCGTGCGAAAAAGCTCTTTCTCTCGCGCGGTAGCAGCAGCAGCAGCAGCAGCAACTTGCGGAAAAAAGGGAGTAGGAGGGAGCGCGCGGGGTGAGGGGGTTATACATACGCGCTCGAGAACAGCAGCAGCAGCAGCGGCAGTGGCGCCCGCTCGCCTCAGTAGTGTTCGTGCGACTGTCATCGACGCAAGGCGCGATACATTTCGGCCGCACTATGCGTCCTCCTCGTCCTGCGACAAGTGTCTTCCTCGCGGGCCAACACCGCGCCACCGTACGCTACGTCGATGTCTTATAGTCGGTTGTGATATATGTACAAACGTATGACGAGTACCTGTACCTGCGCGTGACATGTGAAGGGAGAAGCGATTGCGCGCGCCCGCCTGTGTTATATTATGTGCCTTGTAGCCGACCACACCACGGAGGACCAGTAGTAGTATAGGGAGCGTATATATTTTCCGAAAATAACGTACAGAGGGAGAGGGAGGGAGAGAGAGGATCGATAATTTATAGGAGAGTGTAATGTTCGCCGGCGCAATTGAGTCGAAACGCTGGTCGAGGGATTGCAAGATACTGCTGAGGTAGGGCGGCTATTAATTTTTTCTTCTTTCGTCTGCTTACGTTTGGAATTCAAATTCAAGTTTAAAGTGTCGTACGCGAGTATGTGTAAAGCTCGACTTTCTGTCTTATACACGCACACACACTGTCTCTCTGACTCTGGATCAGCGGCAAATAAGAATTGCGAAACGGTGTAGTGTGTCGTTTATGCGCGCGCTGGCGTCTAGTTCGGAGATATCAGGCTGCTTTTTTTATCTCTTACCGAGATGATGATTACATCGGGTCGAATTGCCAAACAGTTTTTTTTCAGTTTCCGACGCAGATAAGTAGTTATAACTACGCGGTAGTTATAACTACCCTTTCCTTTGACTACTTTTACGAGACGCGCGTTATACTTTGCACACAGGACACTGTAAACATTGACACTCGTTTTACGGTCCACCCATTTACCTTCCGGCCGCGCGCGTATGTATGTATATGTAAACGCTCCTGCAATTAACGTCACACACGTTCGTCATTAATTATTCCAGAGCGGCGAAAGACCTCGAGGAGCGTCGCAGCCACTATGAGCCCTCGCTGGGCCCAGCTCCCGACGACAGCGACCATCACTTCCCGCTCGAGGAGAATGACTTTGTACCGCACTTTCAGAGGGTCTCCATATCCGGCGAGGACACGTCGGGGGTTAGTAATTTTTCTTTCCCCCCTTCCCCCTCATTTTAGCACAGAATATGTGTATATATATATCTGTATAGCTACGAAAACTTTCTGTGAAAGTCAAGCTGGAAGCGCGATAAGTGCTGAGCTAAGCTTGGCGCGACGGCGATGTAAGACAGTGGCTTATATATACATATGCGACTCCTCCGACCTTGAAACAACAAAGCATATTAATTTATCCGATTTATCCGATCGTAGTACAGTGTATATTTGTGCGTATATGTAGGTGCCGTTGGAAGATCTGCAGCAGGCCTCGCAGCTGCTCGTCCAGGCGCTCGACATCCGCGAGAAGTACATGAACAACTCACGGCAGTCCTACCCGAGCATCACCTCGCGATTTCTGCGCAGCATCGACAAGAGGCCGGTCAACTTGGACGACGAAGTACAGCACGACGACCGCATGGCTATAGAAGGTCTGCGAAAAACCCGCTCCTCCGAAGACACCAGCCCGTTCCTGTCCCCACGACACTCGCTGTCCTCGTATTTTAATCCAGGTTCCGTCCTTCCTACTCCTCTAACACTTTGTATCCTCCGCAATTGGCTAATAAAACTGTATAATATGTGATCTTTCTCACGAGAAGACTAATAATATATACGATTTTTTTACTATCGTAGACCATCCAGTGCACGCGCCAGCGTCGCGCGGCGACCCCTGGGAATGCGAATTCCCCGCGAACAAGAACTACAAGATCGCGCCCGTCAACGGCGTCTTCAATCTCTACGCCAGCGAGGAGGACTACACCAACGGCAAGCCCGTGCCCTACTCCTACCCAGACCTCGCCACCTTCGTCCGCGACATGAACCTCCTGTGCGCCATGATAGCCGACGGCCCGCTCAAGTCGTTCTGCTACAGGCGACTGAGCTACCTGTCGTCCAAGTTTCAGCTGCACGTCCTGCTGAACGAACTCCGCGAGCTCGCCAGTCAGAAGGCTGTGCCGCATAGGGACTTTTATAACATAAGAAAGGTCGACACTCACATTCACGCTGCCTCCTGCATGAATCAGAAACACCTGCTGCGGTTCATCAAGAAGACGCTCAAGAACCACGCGCACGAAGTCGTCACGTGCTCGAAGAGCTCCGAGAAAATGACCCTGCGCGAGGTCTTCCAGTCCATGAATCTGACCACCTACGATCTCAGCGTCGATATGCTCGATGTCCATGCGGTAAGTTTAATAATTAATTAATTAAGGAATGTTCGTGATTGATTGGATGATTTATTCTGCAGGATAGAAACACCTTCCACAGGTTCGACAAGTTCAACGCCAAGTACAACCCCATTGGCGAGAGTAGGCTTCGCGAGGTGTTCCTGAAAACCGACAACTACATCGACGGCAAGTTCTTCGCGAATATCATCAAGGAGGTGGCCAGCGACTTGGAGGAATCCAAGTATCAGAACGCCGAGCTGCGACTCTCGATATACGGCAAGAACCCCGAGGAGTGGGACAAGCTCGCCAAGTGGGCGATCCAAAGTGACGTCTACTCCGACAACGTGCGCTGGCTCATACAAATTCCCAGATTATAGTTAGTAACGATTATTTACCTCGTTTCGAGTGTCTTTAATGTACGTACGTTTTTGTGATGCATTTCGTTTGGTTTTCTTGTGCAGCGATATCTTCAAGTCCAACAAGCTGATGACGAATTTCCAGGAGATCTTGAACAACATATTCTTGCCACTATTCGAAGTTACGAATGATCCGGAAACACATCCAGATCTGCACAAGTTCCTCCAATACGTGCGTATATTTATTGACAAAGTTGATCGACGAACTTGTTTTTGAGAAATGGTTTAATATACGATATTTCCTTTGTTCCGCAGGTGATAGGTTTTGATTCAGTAGACGATGAAAGTAAACCCGAAAATCCTCTGTTCGACAAGGACGTAAGTCCACCCCAGGAATGGGATGACGTCGAAAATCCTCCGTATGCTTACTACCAATACTACACTTATGCAAACATGACAGTGCTCAACCACTTTAGACAGTGAGTAATTTACATTTGACCACAGGTGCGATATACCGCAGCTCTAAAACGTCGCTTCGTTCTGTCTATTTTCAGAGATCAGGGCCTAAACACTTTTGTTCTTCGACCGCATTGCGGTGAAGCAGGACCAATCCAGCATTTAGTGTGCGGTTTCATGATGGCCGAGAACATTTCCCACGGCTTGCTGCTCCGAAAGGTGCCGGTCTTGCAGTACCTGTATTATCTCGCTCAGATCGGCATCGCCATGTCGCCCCTCAGTAACAATTCGCTGTTCTTGAATTACCATCGGAATCCTCTGCCGGAGTATCTCGCCAGAGGATTGTGCGTGAGCTTGTCCACGGACGATCCCCTGCAGTTCCACTTCACCAAGGAGCCTCTGATGGAGGAATACAGTATTGCTGCTCAAGTCTGGAAGCTCAGCTCATGCGACATGTGCGAGCTCGCACGAAACTCTGTTATCATGAGTGGCTTCCCGCATAAGGTTTGCTTTTTTGATGCAATATTTTTATGTAGTCTATAACTGTGTAATGTTTTTCTTTTTCTTCTTTTTGTTAAAACTGCTTTTTTTTTGCAGAGTAAGCAATATTGGCTTGGGCCAAATTATACAAAGGAAGGAGTTGCTGGCAACGACATTACAAGGACAAATGTACCAGATATAAGAGTGGCCTACCGTTACGAGACTTTGGTGGACGAGCTTTCCAATATTTTCAAAGTTGCAGAGAAGCCATCTGATGTTTTTTAGCCGTTTCTAAAAGATTTTGTTTCGTCGATTAATGTTAATGATATTGCAATCTAATGCTGAATATTTTATAGTATATCTTGAACAAAGTTATCCTGTCATTATTCACAAAAGATTCGATAAGCGAAAGACAATATAATTCGACTGCACATCACTCTTCTCAAAACCAAATAGTTTATGTTAGAATTAAAATATCACTTTTATTAAAATTAACTTTCGAATGAATTATGCAAATAAAAAAGTATAAAATTCCAAAATCCACAAAATATTAATACTCAAGAATTTCTTATCTTTACGAAAAAAACTATTTAAACGACGAAATATTTTTTCGCGCATTTTCAAGCTAATATTTGAAATCTTGACAAAAATCTTTATAAAAACTTTAAAAAATTACGAATATAATTAACTCCAAAAAAATTTTCAATATTGACCAACTGACTTTCAGCTTTTTAGTCATTCACTTCTTAGTAAATATATAGCGTAACTAAGCAGATTCTTTAAATTAGATTTATATACTAAGAACTGATAAGGCTACGTGAATAAAACATTAATCTAATGCTCGAAGCATAAGGCCAGCTTCAAAGAAAATCATTAATCTAGTTATGCATTATAATTATACTTTATCTTTATTTTGTTACCTTTTGTACGTTTATACTATAATTGTATACTGCGTTTGATTGTTAATTACAAAAAATTAAAAATGTGTATAGTTATTGTTCAGAGTGATATATAATATATAAATTATAAAATGTAGAAAATTTTATAGGTATTATAGTTAAATTAAGAAATATATTGTACAAAGTATATATTGCATTAAAAAAGATATCTATTATAGTTTCTAATTTTTGCAGTTTAATTAAAAATGAACCTTTTAAATACTACAAAATTATATTTTATATCACAAATGAATTAAATTTCTAAGTATGAAAGTAAGTGTACTATACTATCAATAGCAAATGTGTTAATTTCTCATATACTATAAATAATAAAAGCAATGCATATATTTGTTGTCAAATGTTGTTCATACATAGCAATTAATTATATTATCAAATATATTCGTTCTGATTTATTTTAAATTTTATGTAATAATTTTAATTTTAACATACATTAAAACTGTTATGAAATTTGTTAATTAAAATGTAACTAATATAGATATATTTTACAAGTAAAAATAAATACACTACTTTTTATTTTTTAGAACAAGTTATTTATTTTGGAGTTGACTTTTGTAATAAAAAATTTTACAAAATTTTAGACATCCAATCGTATTACTTCATTTAAAAGACAAACTGCACTTAATACGTATTTTACAAATCAAGAAATAATATCATTGATTCATAATACGAAATAGGGGTGGTAAACTCTTCGTGCATTCCAACTATTTTGTCTGAATACCCGACTCAGCGAACTCATAACTCGAAAACGCTGAATTATTCGAACTTCAATTGAATAGTTCTATACAGTTCGAACACGTCGAGTCGAGTGTTCGGGCACTCATAATACGAAACTTTACTTTTTTCTGCTTTTATATTGCAAATTCCATATAAAATATGATAGTATAACATACGTATTATGTACATGAAATGCATACATACGAATGAAATTTCATTTTCATTTATCTATTTACAGTATTTTATACATTAAAACTACACATTTTTGTTTTCGCAAAAATAAATTTTGAAAAACTTTTATTTTTTTGTATATATGTACACAAAGAAATAAATCATTTGAAATTAAAATAGAAAATGTAAAATTTTTCTATTTTATTCAAATTATAAATTTACGTTTCTACGCGATTAAAAAATTTTTTTTTTCATTTATAACAATTTTTATGTTGAAAACTATAACAAGTGATTTTATGCAAAATTTCATTCGTAATATTGACCTTTGTACAATAAAAACATTTATTAATTAACTTTTTTTTGCTGTTTGTGTTCACTACTAAATGCAGATTTTAAAGCATTACGTACTTTTGGTATTATTTCAGTAAACACAAGAGTACCAATAAAAACTAATAATGTTCCAATCCAATGATAGATTGTAAATGGGTTCCTAAAGTAAAGTATTGAAAAAATTAAAGATGAAAACTTCCTCAGTGTTAAAATTAAAGTGACTGTTAAAGAAGCACATTCAGTTGTTAAGACAAACACTGAACTGATACACATGTATCTAATTACATTTGTTAAGGTCAACAACATTTTTTCTTTTGATATTATTTAAATTGATTAATTTAAAACTGAAATAAAAAATTTAATAATATTATAAAGGATACTGCGTAAGGATGTTTCCAATCAAATAAGCCACCATTCTAGGCATTGTCACACCAATGATGGGAACAGTTATGGCAGGTGAATTTAAAGCAAACAATGCATGCTCCCACAAATTTGTTGTTAAGAAAACAAAAAATGGTAAAGGTAACAAGTGCTGAAAAAAATTATTTTAATTTTTTAGAATGCATTCTTTTAAAAACTCATGGAAATACTCTTGAAATTATAATACGTACTGTATAGTATAGCGCTTCTCTTGGATTTTTACCGTAACGAGAAAAGAGATACTCTTGATAAATACCCATCCTGGCTGACAAGAACAAAGCTACCGTTAAAAGTGTAATACCAAGAATCCACCACAGAAAATCATTCCAAGGATTTGTTGGTAGAGAATCAGCCGTAACTGGTACTGTAGATTTAACTTCCTTGCCACTTATTATAGTACAAATCACAATACCTAAGGTTATCATCATCACAGATAAATACTTATCTACTGTATATTTTTTCTTTAAAATAATAATACCCATAATCATGTTTGCTATCAGAGAACCCTGTAATAATAAATAAACTAGTATATTACAAAAATTATACAATATACTTCAATACATTTCTATGTACGTACCGCTCTGAATATCATATGCAAAGGCATTGGTATATTAAAATTGAATGCATAATTATTCAATACACTAGAAACGAAGAACATGAATACCAAAACCATATAACTTTTTATATCTACCCGCCTTTCTGCTGTTCCACATTTTGATGTGAACAGAAATCCATCAATAGCAATAAAAAGAAATTGTAAAAATGTCACCAAATTTCCACCACCTGGATCTTCTCTGAAAATGAAATTAAACAGTATGTGTTAATTAAATTACATATTATCTTAAAGTAGTATGTATTTAAAAATTGTTTTAAAATACTTTATGCTATTTACTTATTAATAGTTTTCAAATAACTATAGCTTCATAATAATGAGAATTTAAAAATAGAATCATCTTATTTCAAACTGACTATAAATAGCAAGTGTATGTAAATAAATAGCTTTGGAATAATAAAAAAATATGAATCAATTATCTTACTTCATGAGCAGTTCCAGGAAGACCAAATTGGAACAGCAGCCCAGGAAAACCATGAAAATTGCCAGTGAAACGCGCATTTTTAAAATAATATCACTATTATACTGTGCCTCTAACCTATACAGTCTTCTCTAACTGAATGAGAAACTGGCACTTGTTAATGCCTTATCGCTCAAAAGTCTCCTGTCATCCAAGCATTGCACAGCTTCCACACATTTTCAATATTTCGAAGAATAAAGACAGCTTTGTCATTCTATGATGTTTCAAGTAATACTTCTCAAGGCTATACGTCTGATAAAAACATTAAATCCTATATAGCCACTTTGCAGACGACGTCGCTGTGTACGTATTCATCATGATGTGGACGCGTGGCTGCGCTTCATTTTTCTAAGTAAGTATATTGTAAATTACCTGTCTATAACTGAAAACGAACCTGAAAAATGCTAATGGCGTTAGTGACGAGCAATTGTAGATGTACTGCGGTAGTCACTATTGTTATTTGTGCATTGTCATGTCTAACAATTAATTTTATCTACGTTTCCTTATTTTTTTTTTCCTTATTTTTTTTTAAACGTCAAGCCTAAATGAAATTTGGCTTTCTTTAAAGTAAAGTAAACAAAATGTAACTTATAATGAAAACGTCACAGTTCTTGTTTGAGGCCTTTAAAGATATTTTAAAATAAACAATTGAACAAAATTGATTTGCATATTATTAACTAAACAAATATACATATATTTAAATATACTTACTGGAATAATAATCGTACAAAATAATATTTATTTAACGAGGAAA
>JAPYZP010004333.1:0-10361 GCA_030522985.1 Torymus sinensis
CTATTCGATCGAGATAATCGCCGCAGCACCCGGAAAAATAAGGTCGAGGTTATTTCGCCGTGGTAATATATTTTCACGCGAAGGCCGAGACATAACAATATGTATCTACACTGCTTAAGTGAAGCAGATATTGAAAAAGTTCGATTCTTCTATTAACATACATCTTTGAATAATTTTTTAATGATTTTTCAAAATTTTTGAGATTATTTCTATATATAAAAATTAATTGGGCAGATATTTTCAAAATCTGATTCACTCATGCAGTGTCGATACATATATAAAGAAGATCTCCACCAAATTTGAGCTCATTTGGTCGAGGTATTCCACTGCAGCGCTACGTGCCCTGATGAAGTGATATGCAGAAATGGATACTTCAATTTAGTGGTTATTACAGACTTATAAATCAAATAGAGGAACCAGGAAGGTGTTAAAATGTTGCTTTTTATGTATATTTTTGAGATATAAAATTATTTTTTATATAGATTTGAAAAAATAATAACCTGAGTAATTATACTAAAATACATTTTTTCAGGCTTCAACGCAGGCTTACCCCCCTTAATCTAAATCACTCTTTATCAAAATTTCAGTTTCAATTCATATTTTTAAAGAAAACTGACTCCTTACGTAGGCCCCCACCAAAACCTACCTAGGGTCCCACCGCAGCTATTAATCCGGTACTGTTCCCAAAACCGGTCAAAATTTTTTTTGAAGGCACACCTGCCGGACATGGTTTTTCTTATTTATTGTGTCGCCAAATATACGAGAAAAATCGGGTACAATTAAAAATGTCTTTGTCTCACATTGTTTCAAAGGTTGAAATTTTTCAAGAAAATGGCAAACAAGCCTTTTTCTTTAAACCTCCCGGAATTGACCAATTCCAAATTAAAAAAAAAAGCGAATTAAAACTAGAAATAACGATAAAATAATAGATTATGCACCTAGGGAGTAAACATATACTACTATGCATATACTACTTTTCTCCACGAGGAACGTAAAATGGGTATAGGCTATTTTTCGCCACACGGCGCGTAAAGTGCGCACTGTACGCCCTGCGGGCGAAAAACAGCCTATCCATTATACGCTCCTCGTGAAGAAAAGTATAGTATATGCATCACGGGAGTAAGTAAAGAGTAAAGTAAGTAATCCCTCAGAAAATAGCTAATAATAAAAAGCAATAAAAAATGAAAGTGTGGTAAAATGAATGATGAAAATTGATAAAAAAAGGCTATAAATACTTAGTTTGAATCCCTCTATACTTTTTACGTACGAGTGCTGCTCCTTATATATACTTTTTAGACGAGACCGTGCGCTGATCGAGAGAGCCTTATATTAGTTTAAGCAGAGAGTAAAACTGTTACACATCAAATACTATAACATTAATGTAATATATATAGAAAAAAATGTCTCACTGTATCAATTAAGTGTGTGTATCTGTCTCAGAGCTGTCTGATACATTCATCTCTGCTGAAACTCTGAAGGGCTGCAGTCCTGTTCTACATAATTATTACCCTATACATAGTATATCTTTGTTTTCTTTTTTTCAAAATGCTGGTATAGTGACAGTCACTTTTATGACTGCACAGTGCAACAGCCTGCACAGTGCCCGGGCCCCGGAATTGCTGGAAAACACTGTACATAGTACAGGGCATGTTCCCGCCAAATCGAGGTGTGTATATAATAACCGCACGTGTCGATCTAATCGCACGGCAAATTTCACGGCCAATCCACAGCAGACCGTTTTATTCGTTAAAAGATTCATTTTTTAGTTAAAAATAATACTTTACAAAAATACTCGAAGATGATTATAGATAAATAACAACGTTAATATGAGAAGTTGATTTAATTTTTTTATTATTTAATATTAGCAGTATTATATTTAAGGTTAGTTGGATATTCTTGCTTATTACAATTAAAACAAAAAATTTGGTGTTATTAACATAATTAGACATATTTTTCAGAAAATGCCCACGATAATATTTAATTGTAGTGGAAAAGTAAATATAAATGATTGGCAGTTAAATTCTTCAAGTTTACTTCTACAGAATGAAGTTCACAATGTACTAAATGAAAGAAAATTATTTTCTACATTTAGTTTTAAGGTATTTGATTGCGAATTGTCAGGAGTGAACATTTTGTTAAATCTTAAACATTTTGTGAGATGTATGGAGTAAGTTCAAATTACTGTCTAAAAATTTTATTAATAAATTAGTAGTTGCTAATATAGAATACAATGCTATTAATTATTAAATAATTACAAAATTTTCATTGTTTCAGGACTAAGTTAAAACAATTTAGTAGATATGAAAATTTATCAGCTTTTGGAAAACAATCTGTAAATATAGAAAATCACTTTCTTTTGATGCGTGAAGTTGTTTGTGAATTTCTTTATTACTTACGAGAATATTTACAGAGGTAAATATAATGAAAAAATAGAATTATCTTTTCTAAGTGTTACTTCATACTTTACCCTTTTTTCAGTATGAAACAAGAAAGTTTCTCATTGAAAGATATAACTGATGAAGCAGTAATAGATTTTGAGGATTTACTTAACACAATTCACAGATTTCTTAGTAGATTGCAACGCATTCCTGATTCTACATTTCTTTATGCAACATCAAATGTTGGCAATAAGGTACAGAATATTTTTCTAATATATTTTATTCATAACATACTCTTCAGTAAGTAAATTACATTGTTTTAGTGCAATCAACCAGAGTATCATATGTACCACTTACATCTAGATTTAAGATGGTTAATAATAACACTTACTTATGTACAAAATAAATCAATGGAAAATTCAGATAATAATTTTGTAGATTTAGAAAATAATATTTATACAACTGTAGCTGACTTGATTTATATTTCTATGAAAATATTTTCAACAGTAAGTCATACTTTAATGTTAATAGTTAAAAGTTACCAATATACTAATTTATTTTTTTTTTAATTTATTTAGATTCCAAATTCAGATTTGAAATCAAAAACACCATATAGTTGCACTTGTGTAAGAGAATTGTGGGTTTTATTACAAATTTTTACTGATGAATTGTTTGGTAGAAGTGAATGCAAGGTATATTTTAGTTTATAGCCATACATTGAACTTTAATTTTATCTTTAATATTATTTTAAAATAATTTTCATTTTCCTGCAAAATAAAATTGTTTTTTTAGACATTTTGGACTTTTGTTAATAATATATTAAATCAATTATATCCAAGTACTACTAACATAGATGGACCAACATTTCAAAGAAAAGTAGACTTACCTCATTGTAAAAATTCAGAATTGTTTTGTATATGGTTACTACATCACTTAACACTTTTATATGGATACACTGAAAATGGTAGATATTATAATTGTCCTTCAAGTCGGGTAAATACTGAAATTTAATTTATTTGAAAAAATAATTACAAATCAATGGTTTTCAATTGTTCATAAAAGTATTATATTTTTTAATTAAAAAATTTAAAAATTATTTGAAAAGATTAATAGAATTACACAATTCTAAATTTGTAATTGTTTTTGTATTTTTATTATTCTTTTCTTCATTATAATCTAAATTATTGTAAATTTAATTTTAAGTTTATGGAACATCAAAGTAGATCAAATATTGATGAAGTTGAAAGAATATTAAAAGCATATGTAAATAAAGGTGGTAAAGATGGAGCTAGAGAAGAAATAGATGAGGAATTGTGCGTCATGATTCCCTTACTACATACATTATGTTTTGAATGGTGGAAACCAAATGTACAGATTATTACATTATTATGGGAATGTTTTCATCGAAGATTAGATCAACCATTTTTAATGCAAACTAGAGGTCCTTGGTCTACATCGAGTGAAAAGTATTTAATTTTGTAATGAAACTTTATAAATCTTATTATACAATTATTTGTGTCTTAATTTAATTTGTTCTAGAAAAACTCCAATGGATATTTTAGAACAAACCAGAGACAGAATAAAAAATGTAAATGAAATAAATAATGAATCTAGTTTTGGTTTGTTTTTACGTCTATTAGGTAAGATTTTTGGATACCAATTTTAAAATACGATTTTGTGATATAATTTTCTTTTTAATAATTTCGTTTAGGAACATTTTTACAAAAAAATTATAATCGCACTGATTTAAAAATTTGGAATCAAATTAAAGGGAGAATATTTTCCAGATTTTCACAAAATAAAATTCAAGAATTCTCTGAATGTGGTCTATATAATTTTATCTCTTTATTTCTTACATTAGCTGTTACAGCAGATAGTGCCAATGTGGTGAGTGAATAGGGATAAATAGATAAAAAAAATTAGTTAAAATAGTAAAATAAAAGATTTTCTATTTAGTGTTCTGCAATGATGAATTTATTACCATCAGTTCTTGAATGGAATGACTTGAATGGAAGTAAAAAATGTTGTTTAATATGGAAAAGTAAACTTGTAATTTTAATACTATACAATGAACAGAAATTGTCATTTAGAGATATAGCAGAAACTTTTACAGAAACGGTAATTGATACTATGTTATAATTTATAAATTTAAAGTTTTCTTTTGATAATAAATATGCCTTTGTTAGGCTAATGCTATAAGTTGTAGAAAGGATGAATATTCTCGTTCTATGATGACGTGGTTTATAGATGTTCTCAGAATTATTTTAATACACAGTGATGATTTTGGACGTAATGAGTACACTTTTCTTGGCGGGTGGATAGATAGATATCTTCTAGAATCAGCTCCAAATAAAGTAGGAGTTCTAACAAGTACACTTTTAAAAGTATTTGAAAAATGTAATACTCTTCAAAGCAGCAATACTATAGGTATTAAACATTTTTATATATTATCTTTAACAATTAATTTCTAGTTTAGCATTATTTTAATTAAATTACTAAATATTTCAATTATAATTTAATTTAAAAGTCGTAATTGATAATGTTACAAATAATAATATTAATTTAATTGTAAATGCAAATACTTGTTATATGATTTGTAATGAAATAGAATAATGTACTCACATACATCTAATGATAATTACCTATCGCAGGGAGCACACTAATGCTGAATGCACTGTGGAATCATGTAGCAAGCAGAGTTCGCCAGATGGTTACCACTTGCAATTTGGATACTGATTTTTATGAAAATCCTACTAAATTGGCTGTGACATTTACATTGGAAGCTTGTCGAGATCCAATCACCGCTAAAAAATATAGACATACAGCAATGTCACTGTTTCAACATTTTTCTACGTCTGTGATAATAAAAGATATAAGGTATTATTTTGCACTTAATACATATAACATTTTTTGCCATTAAGTAAATGTAATCCTAATTAAAAATTGTTTATAAATTTCTTTTAGAATAACTAGATTGTATTTGTCACTAATATTGCAAAATGATTTTGCTTTACAAATATTCAAAAAAGAAATTGTTAATTTCAATATTTTATGTATTCAGGTAAAGTGTTTAAAAATTAATGTAAGTTTTTGTTTAATAAAAGACTACATTTTGAGTTATTCTTTATAGGCATGGATAAAATGTAATATTTTAAATTCTGAAGTCAATACTGAAACAAATTTTTTAAAAAATTATATATCTAATTTGCCAGAAATAAAAAGAATATTGGAATCAGATAGAGAAGTGAACGAATTTCTTGACAGTAATAAAACAATCATACAATTTTTAATGACTATTTCAAGGAAAAGAAATGAATTAAAAGTATAATTAAGTATACTTTATTAAACAAACAATTATTTTATCTAATAATTTTTAATGCTAAAAAATTTATTATGCTTTCTAGTCTGAACAACAACAGGCGTCTTTTGATAATTTATGTAGACCATTTTTTCATAACATTGACAAATGGGTTTTGCAGCTTATAAATGAAGAAAATAAAGATTCTAAACTTTCATTTTGGATTTACAGATGTATTGGAACAATTCTTCTCTGTTGTGCACCCATATTGTATATTAAGGTTGGATTAGATTATAATTTAATAGAAAAATCGTAAATTTATTATTAAAAAAATGTTATCTTATATTTACAGAATCAACCAAACAATACATTACGACTACTAATAAATAAAGTAGCTTTGCCCCCTGAACAACCCTCTCAATCTCATTTATTGTATTTAACACAAAGAATATTTTCAATGATTGTTCTTGGCATAGAAAATTTAAATATTAAGTCCGATATTTCTCTACAAACATTAATACGAGAACTTTTTGAACGATATCTACCGTTACTTGTGATAGTTGAAATTAATAATGAAAATTCTTTTAAAGTATTAGACACACTGTCAAAATGTTTCATTGAAGCAAAACCAAGTTTTGTGCGACTGATTTTGGACATGGTAGCATGTAATTTTATTATTGTGCCTGGTGGCAGCTCAACACATAAGCATTGTTATTTGGTATGATTTAGAAACATTACTGTGAATAATATTTAAATACAATAACAAATAATTTACTTATTGTAGGTAGTGTTGTTGTTAAGAAACTTAATTAAGGCTGGTAAATTATATTCTATTGATACTGTAGAATCAATTATTTCAATCTGTACATCATGCATTCTGAACTGTTATATGAAAGTTCATGATCTTCATCCTCACAAACAACAAACAATTGATTTTTTGAGGGACATCACAAGTAATGTTTATTATAGAGAAAATTTATCAATTAGGTTTGCTGATATATTTATATATGTTTATACAAAATTTTTAGTAACATTTTTTAAACTAAGTTGACATTCATTCTCTTTCAGAGAAAAATTAAATGATATCATTTGGAGTGTTTTAAATAAGTACATCCAAACAAATTCAAAAGTATGTTTTGAGTTGTTAAGCTCTGTTGTCAAAATAAATACGGATCTTTTTAAATATCTGTATTCACGTGTTGAACAAATAGTATCGGAGTGTGAAAAAAATCATCGCCCGAATGCAGCTGCTTTAAGGTGATCAAAGTATAAAATTATACATGCAATTAAGCATCAGTTTTATCTATCAATAACAGATATCTATTGTTTTCACAGATATTCGCTTAATAGCGTAAAAAGGAGTATAGAACTTCTACATTCAAAGTGAAATCTTATTCAAGTTTTTAAGGTGGTTCTATGTGGTGACTTTTGACTACTCAAATGTACATTAGAATATGTTATAAATAAAAGATTTTATTTTAATATAATTTAATGTAATAATAAGTGAAACTGTATTTGACATAAATTATTCATGTCTGTACAAATTTACGTAGCAATTGAAAAACTTCTGAAGTTTGTTTATAGTAACGAGAAGTTTGGCATATGCTAATGTACTATGCTGACAAATTAAGCTATTCCTTTATGGCGATGGTTTCAATGTCCAGCGCAGGTGGTTAAAAACCATACATTTTTATACTTTTCAACATAAATATCTCAAAAATTAATCAATATCCAAGGAATAATATATATTTTTCTCGTTAGGCTCCACATTCAATTCCATTTTTATAGAACCACCTTAACAAATAAAAGACGTAAATTCAATAATCATAGTTGTGTGATTTAAACGAAATATTTTTTATTTTCATTATTATTATATGTGATTTATACTGCACGTAAGCTGCAAATTTTTACTTTGAAGATCCATTCATTTACGATGACTATGACGAGATCGATGTTTTTGCATTGTTGTGGTATTATTTAAAGGCATGGGTCATTTTATAAAGTCAAGGCGAGAAACAACAGTGCGAATACTGCTACGAAGTGATGGTTCCATGTTGGTATTTACTAAGGAGTCCAGTCTTTCAATGTAAGAGTCAATATTTTGCAATGTTGCTCCATCATGAGTGCCTGGTAGTAAAAACAAAATATTTGTAAATATGTAAATAAAATGTACAAATATACATTATATTATTTTGTTAAATATAAAATATAAAAGCTTAAAATCATACCTGAAAGAGGTATATTTGCAAAACAAGTAGTCAGCTGTGTTCTCAAGATATCTAAATGTCTTTGTAAAGTATGGTTAGTCATTTGCTGTTGATTTGTTTCAGATTCTAATCGATTAACAGCAGTATGTAAACTGTCTACATGTCGTTGTAAAACAGCATTTTGTGATTCATAATCTGCTGTTGCTTTACGCAATTGCCTTAATTCTGTTTCACAGGCTATAAAATGAGGTTTTAATTATAACAGGCTTATATAATTTATACTCTTATAAAAATATTTTTTTTTATTTTACCTTTATTATGATCCAAAAATTCTTCAGTAAAAATGGGAATTTCGTATACTCCATTATCATTAGTTTTTTCTTGTTGAGATTCCTAAAATACACCAAAAATAAATTGATAGTAAAATCTAAATAGAAAAGAAACTTAAAATTAATAACCTTACATTCTGTTCTGTATTACTATTAGATGTTGAAGCAGCATTGGTATCAGGTCCATTTTTCTCTTTTTTTTGTTCATTTTGTTTCTCAGCAGATTGCTTTTCCAAAAATAATCTATAAGCATCAGTTTGCTTATAATCATTAAATTCCCTATTGTAACGTTCTTTATCTTGTTCTGCAGCATCCAAATATTGCTAGAAAATAATTTTAAAAAATATATGTTTAAAAATCTTATTTGATTATTTAAAATTCCTAGGGTTTATGTAGATTATATTTACCTGTTTTTGATCTGTTGGTAAAGTATTCCATTCAGCAGCTAATTGTTTTGTAATTTCAGAAAATGGCATAGTAGGATTTTCACTTCTAACTTTTTCTCTTCTATCATTTAAAAACCTTAAAAAATTTTTTATTGTAATAAATTGCAGTAACATGTATTTTAAACTGTATAAAATTATAAATTAAAAATTTTTTCCTCTATTTCAACGGGTTAATATTCTCAACCAATAATCTCAAATATTGAAAATCATAAGCTGTTTTAATTTAAATAAAGTTATACTCATTGCATAAAACTTTATAAAGAAACATAATTAAAAAAAAAATAAATTATTTCATTTATTATCAATTGCAAAATCAACTCTTTAATAAACTGTATAGTTACTATTAATTATTATGTTGAAATAATAATTTTGATACTAACAGATATGTAAAAGTATTATGGACAGATCTTTAAATTTACAGCCAATCTTGGGATGCTATCACTAAAATTGATTTACCTGAAATAGCCGGTTACTGGAGGCTTAGGAGCTGTAGCATCTCTTGGACACTTTTTTCGCTTTTTTGGCCTAGAATTTGAACTATTAGAGCTGTTCATTCCCTTTTTTGGTGTGTTATTTTCTTTAATAGGTTCTGAAGGCTTTTCATTGACAGCAACTGAGGATTTTTTAGCCACTGAAAGTAATAATTATAATTGTACCAAATTTCAACAAAAAATGTACATATGTACAGTTGACTTACTAGACAAATCTTCTATACCACCATTTAAATTGGAGTGTGATGGTCCACCAACATCATTTTCATTTACATTATTCATTTTGAACTTAATATTAAATTTGTCTATTAATTACACAATAAATAAAATAATCATTTAAATATTAAAACTATTTTCCCCTAAAACGTTTACTCAAATATTTCACAATACATAATAAGTAGTTAATAGTAAATAATTTATTTGCCAATAATAAATAAAATTTCACTTATGTACAAAAACTATTTTCTTTCTAATAAATAATGGATATACTATTATCATGTAAATAAACAGGATATTAATATCAATTAATATCAAATAAAATAAATGTCTTTATACCAAAACATTTTACTTATTACTGCAATAAAAATATAAAATTTAGGTTAGAATCAATTTTTTATTGCAGATAATTGTAGTACTACACTGTACTATACACTGTTCTGTACAATGCACGTAAACATAAAGATGCTGCGTGAATAAGGGTGCAATCACATGCGCCCCTAAAAATTCAACGGAACGCATTTAAGCCCGTGAGAGCGAGAGAGGTTTCTTTCTGTCTCTACTCTCTATATAGTGTCTCTCTCGTTCTGACAGGCTTAAATGCGTTCAGATCAATTTTTCGGAACGCATGTGATTGCACCCTAAAGTCGTCACTTAACATATACTTCATCCTATGCTTCATCATCTCAGGTACGGAGTTCCGAAACCTCATATGCCCTAATCACAAACGGGCGCGTTCGATCTTCGATTGCGGTCGGCATGGCAAGGAAGTATACCAGCAGCTAATCACAGCTTGATTCGAATGGAAGGTACGAATGTCTACCATTGGAAC
Source organism: Torymus sinensis (assembly GCA_030522985.1). Classification (NCBI taxonomy): domain Eukaryota; kingdom Metazoa; phylum Arthropoda; class Insecta; order Hymenoptera; family Torymidae; genus Torymus; species Torymus sinensis. The sequence goes on from JAPYZP010004333.1 coordinate 10,198, forward strand.
CAAGCTATGATTGATTGATGGTACGCTTCCTTGCCGCGGCCGACCGCAACCGAACGCACGCGTAGCGTATATCGTCGCCTCCGAATAGAAAGGCGTTATCTGGGAATCCGCTCGTAAAAGGCGTTATCTCGGAAGCCGCTCGTAGAAGGCGTTATCTCGGAATC
>JAPYZP010004334.1:0-10868 GCA_030522985.1 Torymus sinensis
TGTATTTTGATTCCTAACAACTCTAAACACAATTATAACATGTTTTTACAACAACTCAAAAAATTACTATCACAAAGCTTCCTCTAGGAGGACGCAAAATATATTGACATGAAAATTTTTTTGGTTATGAAGAATAAAGAGTACTATAATTTGCTAAATTTTAAAGTATGTCTCTTTATTATTTTTGAAAAAAAAAATATATATTTATAAAAGAACGTGAATTTTCTTATTGCGCGATAACTCATCATGGAGTAAAATTGGCTTTATATCGCTTTGAATTTTTCGTATTATTTTTTTTTTCATTATCGAAAACCTTGTATAGGAAAAAGCAAAATCGAAATTATATATATAAATAAAATAACATAACTTAAAAGTTATAAGTTATATTAATCGATGGGAATCTGTATTTCAAAATTACGAATATTGCGAGTCAAAATCTAATACTGATTTTAGTCTTAAAATCGCAATTTATTGCTACATAGGATTCTTTTTATAAGTAGGATAGAATTGTACGGTCATATCTTTCTTTGATGGATTATATTATTGATATTGTTATATATATTTTGTATGATGTACCCAAGTTAGTTTAATAAAATCTTGCATATAGACATAATTCCATAGTTTTAATTGTAATTAATGATTAGTATTTTACAAGCTCGCTTAATTCATGTATTGATTTATCTTTTATATAACAATCACATTTTCGTTTAAGCCTTATGAGAAAATTAAAATTTCCAGATCTTTGCAGTGATGTGAGATTGCAAAACTTACATTGTTCAACGAATTATAGTTTCATTATAGTCTCTAATCTTTACTCAAACTTTAGAAGAATACAAGTCTTTTGAGTATCATTATACTTTGAGATAAGAAAAGATAAATTCACTTGTATTATTGCAATATTCTTATCTCTAATCAATTTCTAATTTGTCTTTGGAAAAACATAGAAATACGTAATTTATATATTGGATTAATATCTATATTTTCTTTGTGAATGTAAAATAGAACTAACATTATCGTATTTGTCATGTGATTATTTTCTAACCTTACAAAAAACATTAATCACTCAAATGGCGTTATTTTATCGTAAGATAGTATCAATAAATTAATCTATTTGATTTTGAAAGTAATTTAATATTATATAACAATATTCGATTGAGATTGAGATAAAATACATTAATTTATCTTCACTTGTTCACCATTGTATAAATGGTTGATAATGAAATTTTTTTTACCATATGCGTTAAAAAATTCTCTCTTACGCAAAGGCAGCTGGCATTTAAATGAAAGTATAGAAATTGCAAATTTTTTACGAATCACTGTGAAATAAAAGTTACGCCTGCATAAATGTTGTTGATCCTGCACAATTTCAGGAACAATACACATTGCTTATAATTAAAAAATTCTTATCTTAAATGATTTTCTTTAAAAGTGTTTTTCGCAGTCATCTACAGATAGACTTACAAAATACTAAACCAATATAGTAATAAGAAAAAGATTCATTCTTTCTGGCTCGCCATCAGTTATAAGCGTGTGTGTTTCGAGTATCAGTGCGAACATCAGTGCGAAATGTTGCAAGAGCCCTGATAAAAGGCGGGCGACGACGGCGACGCGGTGGCAGACGTTAACCTGTTATGCATTAGTGGCGCATGATAAACGCTGCGGGTGGTGTCGCAATGAAATGAGAGTAGCTCAGGGGATGAAATAGATTGAGAGGATGCGGGGGGGATTCGAATAAAACAATTAGGGGTGCGTCGACGCACACTCGAGCGCACACTCCCCTTGTTGCAGTCCATCTCTCTCCCTCTCTCTCTCTCTCTCTCTTTCTCTCTCACTCCCCGACATGGATACGCGGGCGCGCGCGCGGTGTGTGCGACGACGGGGGGCAAACCGTCCGTTCGGCTGGCCTATCGGTGTCGAGCAATAAAGTTTACCTCCGAATTCCCCGAAAATCCAAACGAATTCTCTGTCGTCGTCACTCTGAAGATCGCAATTCCAAAAGTGATTGCGAAAGAGCTGATTCAATTTTTAGAAATCAACTTTTTTTCTAAAAATAGGTAGTAACAAGTTTTTGAGTATTTCGTACTTTTGATTTGTTTATTTGTCAGTGTGTAATGCAATATAGTTATTTTATATTTTACAAGTATTCTTTTCAAGTGCTTTGGATTATATACGGGTAGAAGTATTAATGTTATGCGTGCTTCAGATGTAAAAATTGCAAGTGCTACTGCAGCCCTTATTGTTTTCAAACAAAGGATTTCGAAAGCATTTTAAAGTGTTAAAACTTTGGGCTGAAGTAAGTTTTTGTACTCGCGAATGTTTCGAATTCAGATGGCCGATAGAGGAGTCCTTTTGGCGCCGGAAGCACTGACGACGGGGAAAACTTTGCAATTAAAGTCCGCCTACCAAATTTAAGGCCTTAATCGGTAACAAGCAAAGCAATTAGCAGTTCATAAATTGAACTCTTCATAACATTTTTACTAAGTTCCTTACAGCGGTTTTTAATAAATACTTTAGTTAAGAGTTTTCTCATAATCAATAAATAAATATTTTACTAAACGATTTACTTAAATCAGAAATATTGTGTACGATTTATTGCTTCATTGCATTTTCAAACTATGGGTGGGCGCTCTATTGATTAATTGTTTTTGAATTTGATTCAGAGTCTTTTAATTTCCATTGAATAAACAGCACTGACTATAGAGTTATAAAAAGGCGATCATATAAATCCGATTAGGCGTACAAATTTATTTTGACAGGAGCACGTGACCCAACAAAAACGATTCTACCCTTAATCTACTTAGCACCTGCACCTGCTCCCCAGCAGATGGACTTGAAATCGACCGATCATAGGATACTAGAAAAGATTTTCACGAGGATGCGACACCAGAACAAAAGAATGTATAAACAAGGAGACATTTTAAAAATACAAAACATTTCTCTTTTGTTAAGGGGACTCATGTATATTTCATGTGCTTCTTTTGAATGGAATATCTGAAATTATTTTGACTATACGAGACACGCTTATTAATCCATAATACTTCATTGTATCACTCGTTTTATTGTGTATTCTAGATATCTAAACCCTCCTCACCGAAAGCAAAAAATTTCCTGTAAATAGTGACTTTTTGCACTTTCGCTTGGATACTGATAACAAACTGCTTTTATTGGACTAATCAATGGTAATGAAAATGTTAAGGTGACCTTGATTAAGTATGACAATGACAAACACTGTGTTATTCCTTCTTTATGACATACTGATAAATTGCACGTAGTTTTATAGCTGATAAGTGCGCATTTTGCTTTCCGCTGAAAGATAGTACTAGTTTTATACAACAAAAGCTTGCTTCGCTATTGAATACGATTACCGAAATGAAATAATATTTAAAATCAAATTAAATAGTTACATAATAATTGATGATTATTAATTTTAGCCTCAGTCAATTATTTATTATAATTATATAAATGTTAGCTTGACGAATATGAATAAAGTAAATAAAATATGTTTAAAATTATTGTGCAGCATTAAAGTTCATTTATGGATAGTAGGTGGCAATACGAAACTGACAAGGACAACTTCTTACCTCCGGATCGTGGATTTGCTCAAACTTCAGGATATCATTTTTTGTACCAAAAAGTGAACCCCTGTTTTAGGATTTTATATATCAGGATTTATGGACAAAGATAGAGCAGTTTTTCGGGATATTCAGAGGAAATAACCACGAAGATCTGAATAAGTGAACCGCTTAATATGTCACGATAATGATACACAAACAAATGTGTAGAAAGTAATTAGAAATAACCTTAATTTAAGCTGAGACTCGTTTAAAAATATAAATATCTTGAAATATTACAAGGAATCAAAGACAGCGTATGAAAATTTTTAAAAAGTTCGTATTTTTTCTAACAATCTTATGGTTGATATTCTTACACATATTTTCATTCGATATTTCGAAAAGCTGATATCTTTGCCCCTATAGGCTAGTTCATTTTCTCGGATTAAAACAATTATTGAAGTTTTAGCCAAATCCACGATCGGGAGTTGAGAATTAAAACTCTCCTTGTAAGTATTTAATTCTAATTTAGTATTAAATGTTAATTTTGTAGAAAGAATTATCTTTTTTAATAGTAATGGCATATAAGGACTTGCTCATCCTTTAATAATTTTTTTTGGTGGAATAAGAATTTTTACAATATATTTAAAACAGAAATTTGAACGAATGTCTTAACAAAATATTTACTTAGAAAACTACGTTCTAAGAATTTATTTGTGTTTTCTTTTTTTTATTCTTATTTTTGTATATTTATATTGCCTAGAACGAAAAATAAATAGAGCTTATCTTCAATAGATACAATAAGTGTGAAAGTTCAGATGTGCCGCACAGGTTCCCTTATATAAAAGTTTAATCTTTTAGTCCTTAATAAACTCGGGCCCTACAAAATATGTAGGATCTTTACATACACAAATATCTTGCAAAGACAAGAATTTTGCTTCGATGGTAAAAGCGTCCTTATATTTGCATCGATATTTACCTTGAGATGTCGAAACCTATATACATAAATTACATATTTACAGACATTCTCATATTTTTCGTTATTTATTTTCAATTTTTGTTTTTTACTAGGTTTTTTATACATTGTTCTTTAACTCGTCTTGAACGTCGAATGACTGCGAGAATATGCAAAACTTTAAAACAAATTTAAAACAACATGAAATTTGGTGTAGAAATCTGTAATTGGCTCCGACATCCCCTTAAAACCTTGAATTTAAATTCTTGTTTATATTACGAAATTTTCATGACATTTGCAAAAAATGATTTACGGAATTTGTTGATGTTGGGAATGGAGCTATAGCTTACCATAAACGTCCAACTCATAGATATGTACTGAATCCCATTATAAATATTGTTCTTCGCTTCTCATAAGTACCTGAAAAGGGGATTACATAGTAAATAAAAAAAATTCTGGGTAAAGAACTCAATTTATTGTACGAAATTGTAGACTCTCAATAGTTGAAAAAATTCGTCGCTATACAACAAGTACTGCTTGTAAAACTGAAGCTATAGGAGTTTCCATGGCAGTGTTTTCGTATAAGTACTGTTATATGAGTAGACTCTACGTAGTTTTGATCAGATCTTAGTATCTTTGTTTATAAAAAAAGAAGTACTAAAAATTTAATTTTTACAAGTAAAATAGCAAAATTAAGATACCTAAATGCTTACACAGACACATAACAGGTGCAATTATTCTCGTTACGATTATGTATTACAATTCCACAACACCATTCTACAATAAGAGTTTAAAAATTAATAACTGTCTCAGCTAGCCAACGCGGTAAAGCTGAAACTAAACTCCATTCGCTTTCAATAAAATCAAATCTCATTACGATTTCGGCAGCATGCAATAACGACAGGCGAGTAGCGCGCTCAGGCCAAAAGCACCGACGCGCATCACCGTGTGTGCGGCTACATATATATACGAGGCCGCAAATCGAAGCAACAGTAAACAATTATCCACTCGGACCACCCAGCTGATGCCATGATTGAAATTAATGGCGCCGTTTCCACAAAAGGCGCATCGCGCCCCGCACATCACTATTTACCGCACTGTGAATTCATCACGAATTTTATATGCCCTATAGTGTATATGTCCCCCCTCCCTCTTCGCGCCTCCTGCACCCCTGCCATAATACACATGCAGCACGCGCGCGCTCTAATGACGTGTGATCCCCATGACAAATCGCCGGCCACACAATGCAGTTTCATGAACTAATATCTCCATAATTCAGCGGGGGTGCGCGCGCGCGTTCAACCCCACACACACGCAGACACTCGTTAAACGCCCGGGTGTGCGCGATCACATAACCAGGATGATATTTCCCCCCCTGATTCCTCTTGCGCGCGCGCGCGCTAAAACGACCTGTTATGCCGCGCCCAAAGTCAAATATTAAGCCTCACCCGGCCGCGGAAACCATTATGACGGGATTCGTCGGAAATTTTCACAACAAACATCGTAAAAGTTTTTCAATGGAAGATATGAGAGAGCGAGATGGGGCTGAAAAGAGAACGGAGTCATTCCACGCGTCTCGTATATATATGTATATAAATGCGAACGATCTGACTCTAATAAATATTGATCCTGGTAATCGAGGGGAGCTGGGATTCCAGTGACAAAAAGCGCGACGATTTATTATCTTCGGGGGCATTGTGCTGCGGAGTTAATCCGCTGGATATAAATTGAATCTTTGCGGTAAATATAGAACATTATATGGCTCTCTCGCGTTAATGTTATTGAAATTTTTGATTATAGAGTGTTTCGAAAGCATCCTAGGTTTTGCAAATGCTAATATTGGCCGAGTTGGAAATTCAATAGACATTGTTGGAATATCCATTGAATTGTTTCGGTTCAGTCGAACGTGCGCGCATATAATTTATCGACTCATGGCTCACACGTTATTGTTGTAATATATGCTGAACAAACAAATTTTCACATCGGGTTATTAAATTTTTCCGCTAATACATTGCAAATGAATCAATGTTGCAAGTATGATTATAATATTCAAAATAAATAATACAGGTTTATATGTGCAAATCAATTAAAATTCCTATAGAAGTATATTCACCAAAATTATACAATACTGGAAACATTTTCATTTGACGTCAAAATAGTAAACACAACTAAAAGTATGTAGTTTCCAATTAAATGTGGTAAATAATACGCGTAATTAATCCATTAATATATAGACGCCTCGTCAATAACGTATAACCAATCTGATTATTAAAAACTACATCGCAATTAAAACATTTTTGCAAAGATTAATTATAATAGCGCGCAGTTTTAAAACATTTCCCGGCGACTCGACTATTGAAATATATATTAGTCTGTTGAAAATCCGATAACGCAGGAAGCATTTTAAAAGTTTTTTTGTTCTCGCGTCCGCGTCATACTCTCGGCGAATAAGTGCGCCGCTCGCGCGCGGTCATCTCCATTTTCTCGGGGCCGAAGTGAAGATAACAATTGTTTTGCTTCACTACGTCAACTTTTTTCTTCCCGGCGACAAAGTCCAATCTCCGGCGGGCTTTCGGAAGCTGTATCGGGGTATAGAGGCGATATACTGCGTCCTCTCCTCATCCCCCCACCCTCCTGCCCCTCCAATCAATGGGAATCCGCACGAAGGGTCGAGAACCCTGAAAGACATCGAGTTGGCTCGGCGAATAACAACTCCCCCTCCCTACTCTCTCTCTCTCTTCTTTTCTCTCTCTTCTCGCTCAACCTTCCCTATATCCCTCGGCCTCTCTTTTCCTTCTCCCTCGTACAGCTCTTTATCTCGGCGAACTCTCGAAGCTCTCTCCCCCGCGAAATCCGATGTGCCGCGTGCGGATATATAGACAAGTGTATATATATATACACATCTACCCGACATCTATCCCGATTTTCATTTCGCCTTCGATCGTCGTCTCCGCGGCGGCGTATATATATACTTATACATAGTCTCGAGGCGCGAGGAAGTGGAAAGGAGAGGATGAGAGATATATAGAGAGAGGCTTGGAGTTGTCGACGCGGCTGCGGCTGTATAAATGTATGTATACGCGCGCGTGCGCAGACACATTTAAATATACGCCGCGCACTCGCGCTCAAAGTGAAAGAGAGAAAATGAGAATCCTGGAGCCGACCGACTCGGTTTGACTCTGCGGGGCGGTCAAAAGTACCTCGAGGTATATACATATATATGTATACGAGCGCGTGCTACATAGACACAGACACCGGGAGAGAAGAATAGAGCAAATGAAGCCTCCTAAATTTCAACACCCTCTCTTTACGAGGGCGAGCCGCGCGTTTTCCCTGTCTCTCCTCTCCTCTCTCTTTCCCTTTGCCGTCGCACGCCCCGTTATCCTCGCGGCTAAACGCGTAGTTTCCTCTCTCTCTTACCCCGCTACCCGCGTTCACCCTGTTTTCGTATCCCCTTCTCCTCCTGCACCCTTTCCTCTCTCTCTCTCTTTCCCTCTTCCTCTGTCTGTCTCTACATCCTGCCCTCTCTGCTTCTCTCTCGGTCTCTTCGGGCGCATAACCTCGGCCAGGCACGCAGATATAATGCCGACAGAGGGAAGAGAGGGAGAGTAGCTCGGTGGCGGCGGCGGCAGCAGCGGCGATGACGCGAAATCGGCGCGGGCCAATGAACTGACGGGGGTGTCGGGGGCTTTGGGGCGTGGCCAGCCCAGCGCGAGGGGGCAGCTGGTTTACTATATATATATATATATATATACACTTGCGCGAGCTCTGCGGAGCGAGGCCGAGAGGGAGAGAGATGGAGCAAGCGCGAGTGAGAGAGAGGAGCGTGCCCCCCGGGGTGTAATATCATACCGCTAGGTGATAAATAGACGCGCGCCGCGATAGCGTGGATTGAGCGCAACGGCGCGGGGGCGGGCGGTGCGGGGGAGGATGGGGGGTGGGCGGAAGCGGCGGCGGCGGCGGCGGTTTGGCCGCGACAGCAGAAGCACGCGGAGCCAGAGGACCAACATTTCAACGCAGTGACGAACTTGAGAACACTTGTACCCGCCGCTGTGGCTGCCCCTCTTTCGCTTCGTCCCTCTGATATGGAGGCGCCCTCTCTCTCTCTTTCTCTCTCGCTCTCTCTATATATAACGCTTTTCCGAGCCCGCGTCCGTGTTTTCGTCCTCGTTGGTTTCTCCCTTTGCCGTCCCTCATGTCGTTCCAGCACTGCTGGCTGCGCGCGCGCGGGCTTCCTCTCTGTGATTTATCGAAATCATTATTGTTTCGCGTGTAGAGAGCTACGCCGCTGCAATATGTTTTCGAGGAGAAACGTTGTCTTTCGAGGTGTAGCGTGCGGAAATAAAAGATTTTCATTGAAACAGAAAGATTTGAGAAAATTTTCAGATACCTATACATCTATTGGAAATTTTCCTTGCAGATTTTCTGTTATTATTTTGTGTAGTCTACCTCTTCGTGAAATATTCATTATAAAGTAGATCAATTAGTATTGGAGAAAAATTCATTGCTTTCTAAATGATTTGAAATATTTAAAATACTCGAACAAGATGGATATTGATGAGCTTCAATTTTTGTACGTTTTATAAGGTTGTAACGTTCAATAAAATCAAAATATTATGGTCGTTTTGTTTAATTTTCATGCAAAACTTATAGTGATAATATAAAGCAAGTGATTTCTTTGACAGTATCGACGTTCACGATAATTAAGCTCCGCTTCCCTCTCGAAGGTGAAATGAACTTTGAAATGAGACAATGGTACAGCTTTGAACACTACATCACTTGGCCGAGCGAAAAAAATTTCATTAGGTACACGTATTTAGTCTACAGCTTTTGATCAATTTTACAATCCAGTTCAATGGTGCATATAATTTAGGGATGTAACCGAGTAGTCCGAAATTTTTTTGTGTCTTCTTTTTTGCATGACAAAATGCATGTAAATGAAAAAAAAATTCTTAAGCACATACAATTGCAATGTTTGGACATATATAAAGGTAATATAACACTTTTCATTTCATTTTAAAATTTTTAACAATACCTTTTGACTTATGTATTTTACGAGTTTTTTTCCGAGTAATAACTTGAAAAAAAAGTTCGACTTTGAATCCATGAACTTCAATTTTTGTACGAGGTTCATAAATATTTTTAGAGCCTTTAATATTTGTAAACCTTATTAGTTTACTAAATTAATGTACTGGTTATAAAACGTAATTTTATTCATGTTTTATAAAAAAAAATAGACAGAAATCTTCGAACTACTCGAACCACCCCTAATATAATTGCGAATAGAAACTAAAATTATAACATTACTTATGACTAATTTATAGAATACCGAGTGTCGGTGTAATTTAGATTAGTATTATGGAAACGCTTATATTTTATTGAAGCAATTTAATCATTTTTAGAATTAAATAAATTATAAATTAAAAAACTTGTTCGTCAACTAATTTATTTTTGTATATTATCCATTTTGTCAGTTTAGTAATTGCAAAAAGAAAGAAGAGAAAACAAAGAGAAAAGGGAGGACAAGAGGAAAATCGAGCATCCAGAAGGGTTAGAAGGCTAGAACAAATAATGGTTGTAGTCGGCCTCAGTCAGTGCGGTATTTCGTTTCAGCACAAGTTATATACGATAGGTATCTGCCGTATCTGAGGGCTGAACTACACAGACATTCGCTGAGCCATAAAGACAAGAGGTTGAGCTTCCTCTCTCTCTCTCTCCCTCACTATCTCTCGGGCTCTGTCTTACTCACGCGTGCGCTCTCCTTCTGTCCTTTAATGCGTGTATAGTATACTCGAGTATAGTATGAATATTTGTTCTGGAAATGAAAATAACAGAGCAAACTTAATAAAACAAATTAATAAAACAAAAATTACTTGAAGATATATATTTTTTGGTGCAATAATTATTATTAGACAAAAATGAACTTGGTGATTTTAATGAAAGAATAAGTATACTAGAACTGAATAGACGTAAATAATTTGTACAATTATAAAATATTTTATAAAACATTATAAAACAATTGAAAAATGATAAAATGATTAAACTTTAACGAGATAAAATGATTGTTTATTTTACGCAAATTTCAACTGACTTAAGTAAATAAAACGTTCATTCTTCGCTTAAAGAATGAAAGTACGATACTAGTATTTTTGTAATTAATTTACTCTAAAAACTTTTAAATTTGAATAATATTCAGTCCACTTTCACAGATACAGTTTGCACAAGTTGGTTCACGGAAATATACAGCTATAATATATTCCCTAATAAAATAGCTTAATTTTCCGAACATCAGGGATATTACGTGCTCCACAATAATGTTCAAGCAGTAGACTATTTCATCCGAGTTTTACACAGTCAGTTTA
>JAPYZP010004335.1:0-10359 GCA_030522985.1 Torymus sinensis
TGGGCATAGGTTCGACGTCGCGCTCTCTCGATATATCTTCGCTCCAAAGCACACGCGGTGACCGCGGAGCGTTGCGATGCTTTTTGCAGCGTCGCAAAATAATTCCTAACCCTAAGTAGGCGGGGGATACTATTTTCACGCGGAGACGGGAGCACGTCAGGCGTGTATAAGCGGTAAAATAATTATTTAAATCTTTCTTAAGCCCACGGAGACGGGGCTTAGTATTCGAGGCGTATACGAGAGCGCATCAGACATGTATATATGTCAAATAATATTTAAATAATTCTCAACCACAAGCAGGCAGGGGTTGCGAGTTCCACGCCTACTCTGGTGCGCGTAAGATATGTATCAGTGGTAAAATAATTATTTAAATAATTCTCAACCTCAAGTAGGCGGGGGATGCCAGTTCCACGCTTATGCGGGTGCGCAATCAGTTGTGTATAAGTGGTAAAATAATTATTTAAATAAGTCGTAACCCCAAGTAGCCGGGGGATGCGAGTCTCACGCGTTTACGGGAGCGCGTCAGACGTGTATACGTGGTAAACTAATTATTTGCATAATTCTCAACCCCAAGCAGGCGGAGCATGCTAGTTGCACACGTGCCCGAGAGCGCGTCAGACTTGTATAAATGGTATAATAACTATTTAAATAATTCTTAACCCCAAGCAGGCGGTGGCTGCGAGGGCCAGGCGTATAGGGGAGAGCGTCAGAAGTGTATCAGTGGTAAAATAATTATTTAAATAATTCTTAACCCCAAGTAGGTGGAGCATGCGAGTTCCACGCATATACGAGAACGCATCAGACGTGAATACATATTAGTAAAATAATTATTTAAATTATCCTAATCCTCATGTAGGCGGAGGAGGCGAGTTCCACACATATACGGGAGCACGTCAGATGTGTATTAGTGGTAAAATAATTATTGAAATAATTCTCGACCTGAAGCAGGCGGGGGTTGCGAGTTCTACGCGTATACAGATGCGCGTCAGATTTCTATAAGTTTTAAAATAATTATATAATTAATTCTTAACCCCAAGTACGCGGGGTTGCGTGATCAACGCGTATACTAGAGTGCGTCAGACATATATATAGATGGTAAAATATTTATTTAAATAATTCTTAACGCTAGTACGCGGGAGATGCTAGTTCCACGAAGATACGCGAGCACGCCATACGTGTATAAATCATAAAATAAATATTTAAATAGTTTCACGCGTATTCAGAAAAGCGTTAGACGTGTATACGTATAAGTCAAATAATTATTTAAATAATTTTTAACCCCAAGTAGGCGGGGGATGCGAGTCCCACGCGAATACGGGAGCGCGTCAGAAGTTTATCAGTGGTAAAATAATTACTTAAATCAATTTCAACCCTAATTAGGCGGGGGATGCGTGTCCCACGCGTATACGGGAGCACGTCTAATGTGTACAAATGGTAAAATTATAATTCAACAATTCTCAACCCCACGCAGGCGGGAGCTGCGAGTTCCACGCTTATACGGGTGCGTACTCATTGTGTATAAGTGGTAAAATAATTATTTCAATAATTCTTAACCCCAAGTAGGCGGGGGATGCAAAATCCACGCGTATACGAGAGTGCATCAGTCGTGTATATATGGTAAAATAATTATTTAAATAATTCTTAACCCTAAGTAGGCGGGGGATATTAGTTTCACGCGGAGACGGTAGCACGTCAAACGTGTATAAGTCTTAAAATAATGATTTAAATTATTCTTAACCCCAAGCAGGCGAGGGATGCGATTTCCACTCGTATTTGGGAACGCGTCAGACGTGAATACGTATAAGTAAAATAATTATTTAAATTATTCTTAACTCCATGTAGGCGGGGGATGTGAGTTCCACGCATATACGGGAGCACGTCAGATGTCTATAAGTGTTAACAAAGGATGAATTAATGAAGACACTTAATTTCGCGTGCGTGTGTGTGTGGGCGTGTGCGTGTGTGTGTGGGCGTGTGCGTGTGTGTGTGTGTGTGTGTGTGTGTGTGCGTGCGTGCGTGCGTGCGTGTGTGTGCGTGTGCGTGTGCGTGTGCGTGTGTGTGTGGTCGCCTGATTCTCAGCTTATGCTCGATCGATTTTAACCGGTCAGGTCTCATTTTGTTTATTTTTTTTGTGTGATGGCGGGTCAAGAATCCGTTTTTTGATTTGCTTATGCGTTTTTGTTTTATTTCCAAGTTTCTATTTTCTCAAAATTGATTTTGGCTTTTTTTTAACTATACGATCAAGATATTTAAATCGGATAGACTTCATTCTACAGAGAATTAAAATTCCTATATTTTCTAAAAAAAGAATTCTCGAGCTATAGCCGATATTTTGTTATGAAAAAACGTGTTTTTTTCTCAAAAGTTCATAACTCCTAAACTAAAGAGTAAATTTTTTTGAGAAAAATCACGATAATGCAGACTATAGAGAACTATAACTTTCAAAAATTTGAATCCATTTTGTCGACTAGTTTTTGAGAACAAAATTGAAATGTGAAGAAAATGAGTTTTATACGTCCAACGATTACGGTAGTAAAATTGACTTTATCGCTTCGAAATTTCTTGTAAAGGTAGATTTTGGATAGCACTCAGTCGAGTTCTTTGGGTGAAATGATTGGTCCAGAAATTTCAGAAATGTTTATGGTTAAAATTTTTTCATATTTCTTTCAAATCGTAATTTATCGAGAAAAGCTCGATGGATCAACTCCAAATTTATAGACAATTTTGCATGAGATATAGTCAATACCTGTGTAAAATTTTATCCAGATTATATGGTTATTTTTTTAGATATTAGATGTTTAAAATTTTAGTATTTTTGAAGATGACTTTCATGTTTGTCACACGATAACTAGAATAACATTGTTTTATTTTTTTTTAATTTGGTAGAGATGTAGAGTTTGTATATTATTTATTAGAAGAGTTCTTAGGGTAAGAGAATTTGTTCATGAATTTCAGGGATATTTGAGGTTAAAAATGTTTTAGCCCTCTTTTATTATTACTGGTATAAATACATCGCCTCATCCCAACACACTCGTATGCAAATGTTTGTTATTTCTTAGTGAACTAATTATAGAAAGAGTACACAAATATGGACAGGCATACAAAGTGATTCTTTTTTACGGAACTACAGGAAAATTGGCTTAATCGCTTTGAAATTCTTTATAGGGATAGATTTTAATACCAATCGATTTTTTTTTAAATCATGACTGCATTGTCCCCCCTATCATTCTTTAAAGTTTGACGCCAATATTTTTGGACATCTCAGAATGACATTTGAAAGATATTTTCGTTTAATTGCTATTCTTAAATACTTCAAAATTTTGACTTGGGCTTTCATAAAATGATGAAAAGATAATTTTTTAATAATTATATCGTTTTTATTTTTGTTATGAAAACTCTGTTAACCGAGTAACCTGCGTTAACTTAATGGACTAACTCTAAAGTTCTTATGAATATTTAAGATCAAATTCAATGTAAAAAGTATTTTTCAAATTGAATGTAAGGCATTACTACAAAAATAGTGTTGATTTTAAAGCGTTATCAAAAAAAATTTCTTTTGATAATTCAGCCGGTTTTTCAAGAAACCACCATTTTACTCGATTGTGTGAGACTGTTCAATTTCAACAAAATATAACAGAAAAGGGATGGTGGCACTTAGGATTTTTATGTTACCAGCTAGTTTAGGCGCGCTGTGCGCGCTCTTTCTTTACCTTCATTATATCCTATATAATCAATATTGAAATATTATGAATTTAATATTTATTTTACTTTTTAACATCCGCAAATTTATTCAATATTTTTTATTGGAACTTGGATAGTATTGATTTTTTAGTTTATTCCTGCAATACTATAGTTTGGATGTTAGAAATTTAACATTACCCCTTCCTAGTCAACAACATACAAAATTTTAATACTTATTATTTAGACAAAACCAAATTTTAAGTCATACTATTTATGACTTATATTTTTAGATTAAATTATTACATAATTCTAAACTTTCTCGGTTTTATTAATATATAATCAGCGTCGACAGAACGCAGCCTCTTGTTAAAGGACTAGACTAATCGCAATGGTTTAGAAAGCACATGTGTTAGAAAAAGGAATAGTAATCTCCTTTGGGCCGAATGGATTGTTTGATGTCGCACTATAAATTTCCATGCTCATTGCAACGGTGTAGGGTCATCCCCGCGGTACTTCGGATTAGACGCCGGTCGTTCTACCTATTTTATAGCTAGTCCTGGGTTTTCGCTCGTACTGCTTCTCGCTCCGACTCCTGGTAGGCCAGTCAATAAGGAAAAAAATTAGTGATTCTGTGACACAAATGCTATCAAAGGTAAAGTACCCAGTACTGGAACAGTTTAGACCTTACTTTTTTATAACCTCTTCTGTTACCGAAACTAAGCATAGTAGATGAAAACTAATCATTTTAGTAGATAGCTCATGTTTCAAGGTTTGTTTAAAAAAGAAAAACGTCTTTTTCCGTTTCTGGTGTATTAAAATAATTGTATTAAAAGAAAATAACTATCGACTGGTGTAGTGGGACATGCTAACTTATTTAGAACCAGTAGTGGGACACACGTTCGACGCAGTAGTGGGATAATACATTTTAAACGTGTCCCACTACTACAATATGGAAATTAAGAACCACCTGAAGTGGGACAAAGTTTTTGGCATGCGCACTTCTAAAACACAACCTCAAAAAATTTGAATCTTGTTATATACTAATTTAAGAAGTAAATCAATACAATGACTGTGTGAAGACATAATTAACATAATAAAGAATGCTAATGAATTAATGCTGTTATCGTCTTCACCGTTTATTGTAGTTTTTTCCCGTTGTCCCACTACTGGTTTCAAAATTGGCTTTGTCCCAGTACTGGGTACAAAAACGGCCAAGCGCGTAACTCGTTCGCGCGCCCACCGCTCAGTCATATTTACGCGCTCAACCGTTTTTAGTCACCGTTTGACAGCATTTTTCACGTATTTCACAATACTTCTTCGAAAAATGAAAATATAAGTTATGTAGAATGATACTTCTACTTACAGAATCTTTTTTGAAAATTGAAATCGGTCCTCCCATGGAGCATCCAGGCACGTTGAAAAATAATGCATTGAAAAATTGAAATCGCGATTGTAAAAACTAGTAATCCGGTAGTGCCTGGTTTTGGTACAACATAAAATACATATGACTTACTATTATTTAGACAAAGGCCTGCGCTACAACTTCAGAAATGGCGGATATATACATTTTTGAAAAGGTGCTTTAGGTTTTTCTAGTTTTTCTTCGTTAATAATTATCCGATTGAGACGATCAGCTTGTTATTTTATTTGTATTTTTATTCTGTACAATTCATATATAAACATCATCAAAATTGCTTCATTAGTTTTTATAAGTAAAAAATGAAAAAATATACGATTTTTTACTCTTAAATATCAATAGCAAGTTCGTAAATAATATTTGCGAGTTTAAAACATAACAGAATAATATTATGGACTGCCCTAAGCTTCATGGCACTGCCGGTATCCTGATAGGATTTCTGTTACGTACAAAATCTCTATTGATTGTCCTATGGCTCCCACTAACTATCGCCCGCCAGAAAAATCGCTGCTTTGCAGCAATGCACAAGCTACACGTGCAGTCATGTATCCGTTCGGCGGCCAGCGGTATCACCGCCGAGCAGAGGTACTGCATTCTAGCTGTATCAGTGCTCAGGCAACGTGAGAACCCTGGATAGCGAACACGTGCATCTACCGAATCGCATGTGATGTCTGGTTGGAAGATTTTTTTTTTGGCTGCGAGACCCTAGGACATAAAAATATTAAAACATATAATAAAATTAAGATTATATATGAAAAAATATATTAATAAATATAAATATTGATGTACAGCTAATTCTAAATTTTTGCTTAGTAATATAAAAATGTTTTGTTCTTTTAGCAACCGTAGGCCATATCCTAGTAACATAAGTACAACCATGATGACTTTAACAACGACTTTGAACGAGGATTCAGTGAAAACAAATACCTCTACAGTGACGGAGTCAGATGAATCTAACTATGACAAAAAAAATATTCATGCTATAATCAAAAATGAAAAACTCAATTCTATTACAGAAGTACCTCTAACAACGAAGCAGATTCCTTTAAATAAAGATGTTGATAAAATAAGAAAAGATCCTACTTCAAAAAGATTGGAAACATCAAATTTACAGAAAAATAATCGATTTGAGCACCTTCCTGATATTACAAGTCTTTTCACAGATAATCCTATTAATAGCGAAAACATTTTTGCTGGACTAGAAACGCACAATATTCGTTCAGTTATACGAAGTTCAACTCTATCCAAACAAAGTTTAGCGCAAACTGTACATAAACAAGAAATTAAACCAACCAGAAGTACCGAGCTGGAAGCTCATACAATTGGTCCGTATGAGTCTCTTGATGAAGACTATCCGTCAGATCAAAGTGAATCAAAGTCATCTATGCATATGGAAGATAAATTTCAAAAAATCCAAGACGACGAATCTACTGTATTACCAGATGCTGAACCTTCTTATAAATATAATATCAAGGTTCGAAACAACGGTAAAGTGTTAGATCCCACTTTAGAATGATAATGATAATATCGTAGTATTGTAACTTCATTTTTCCGTACATTTTCTATCACTTATAATTTAAAGAAAAATAAACATCGTTTTGAATTAGAATGTTTTAACATAACAAATTTTGTAATTAAATATGTATTAATTATAGAATATGATTATTAACATAATTAATAAGAATGAAATTGACAATATAATTGAAATAATTATAAATTATTATTAGTGGCATTCTTATCAAGAACTTGGCGAAGCTTTATAACCGCCTGCGAAAGGTACTAACGTAAAAGTTAGTTCACTTTCTATTTATAAGAATTTCACACAAAATTTCATGATTAATCTCTATTTAGCGCCTTTTTTATTTGAATCAATCGAATGTATTAGTAAATTCAGTACCATAATCAATAAATAAGTAATAACACTATGGCGTATGACTTACTTCATTGTATGACTATTATTTTTTTGTAATTAATAGAACGTTTTTAATTACATGTTTTGATAAAATGTGTATTATAACCCGACCCATTTGGTGGCGATACTAATATTCATATGTGATATAAATAATTTTTCCACTCATAAATTTATAAAAATCATTTATAAATATATCAAATTTATTATTTTACTGTAATTAAACAGAAAATCATTTTGAAATAATTGTAGTATTTCGAAAAATGTTTAATATGGACTTTTTGTAGGAGTAAAAGTTTAAGCAGTTTCTTTATCTATTACGAATTATTACATCATGATCTTCAGTAAAAATGTTTTTGTTGAAACTTAGGCCTTGGATTAGATTTTGTTCAAAAATATTATAATTCATAATTTAAATTATTACTTATGTCGACTGTCATTTACCATACACTGATAAGAATTTTTCTATCGGTCTTATATGAACATCAATATAGTTTACGAAGTTCAAATTTTACATCGGGTTTGAAAGAACAGTGTTTGCATTCTGTCGATTTCAAAGAACATTGTTTGCACTCTTTCGATTTTGGGAGTATGGATATTTTGGAACAAGGGATTAAGAATAAATATTATGTATATTTAATGGTACAATCAAGTAAATTAGATAAAAATTATCATTCGTTATTAATTTAAGTTAAAATGGGAAGTTATAGGCGGAAAGGTGGATGGTGGTGAGAATAGGAGAGGAAAGGGGGGTATGGGTATATTAGGAGGTGTATCGCGGGATTCATTTCAGTCTTTGAGGAGGAGCCGGAGCGGGCTCGAAACGTTGGGAAACTTGCTGGCGGGGGCAGTCAGATTGTCCTTTGCTAACAATATATTTTCCAGGTTTTAATTAAGTTTTTATTTCTGATTCTGCGGGGGTAATTATAAACAAGGGAAATCCCACTGGCATTAATATTAATTAATTTGATTTATAAGACTGTAAGATCGATGGAAAAATTCTTATCACTGGATTAGAGTTCATGTTTAAAACCGTAACTATATCTGCATACAAAAATATTATTCCTAATTATGCATTGACTGTGAAATGAGAATCAAACAAATGAAATTTATGAAATCCATTTCAAAATAGAGAAGTACTTTTTAAAGAAATTATGGCTATATCGTCTCTGCCTAATGTTAGGTTTTAGAGTTATAACTATGATAAATAATTAGATGGAATAGTTAATGATTAAATTCGTCAATTTTGCTTTGAATTCTGATTTTTAAGGCCTACAATATTCGCATTGCATTTCAGCACAGTTTTACTGGGCGAAAAAATTGTTAACTATTCCATATTAGTATATTACGCACCAAGGGCTCAAAGTGGGGGGATTTACGCCCGAATCGAGTTTGTCGCCTTGGTCGTGAATTATCTTGCGTCCGTGGTGCATATACTATTTTTCAAACAAGCCGGCGACAAAATTCCACATTTTTTATGCCGGTTTTGGCGGGCGCAGAGTGACCGATTTTCACCATAGGGGGCAAAATTAAATACAAAAATACACTGATTTTGCGACCCGAAGATCACAAAATAACTTGTCGCTAATCTATAGCTAAAATAGTACATTTCCATACGAGTGCGAGAAAGTGAAGAGGATGAAATCACCTTCTGCTCATGTATCGAACTATATTTTTTTGGAAACAAGTTTTGGCCGAGCGTGAGCAAAAACGTACTTTGCGAACGGAGTGTGGAAAATTAACTTTTTGTAGGAACAATATAGCCATACATCCTTGAACAGAATAGAATAAATTTCTTGTAAATATTGCATATGTATATGAGGCGTTTCTCGTCAACTGCCCCACCGCGCGGAGCGCGATGCCTAAATCGTGCTATACCTAAAAAATTTGTATGATAAGTGTTTCCGACGTATTTATTCCTCAAATTTCTAACGATGTAGGCAGTTTCCATATTCACCTTCAAAAAGTAGAAAAGGTGTTATATCTTGGAAAAGATATTTTTAATATTTTCTTTTTACCCTGTAGATCGAAAGCTGAGCATTTTTTATGTAGAAAAGGATATTTTCCAAAGAGTGCCCGAGGGGTTTTCTGCAACAAATAGAACGCGAAAAAGTTTTTGAAGGTGCAAATAGAAAATTTAAGACAAACATCATTGGTATGCTGAGAAAAAAATATGTCGGAAATGCGTATCAAACAATTTTCTGAAGTACATTTTAGTATCACAAACATGAGCTAGATATAGAACGATTTGGGCCTTGCTCACCGAAGCGCTGGGCCAGTTCAGCTGAAAAGGCCCACAGTTATATTTTGGTAGAGAGAGAAGTCGTATGAATAATGGACAATGCCACAAAATAAAAATAGTTTTCCAATACGTAGCTTGAAAATGTGTTACGTTGCGCTTTTCTCCTACGCCAACGAGAACAACTTATTTATATTTTTCCAGGATCCGGAGGCAGATGCTCCGATCGTCGCGGAATCGGTGGGAGGCCGAAACCTGTGTTCAGAGAGGATATTTGTTGGAGAGGGTTTCTCTTAAATTATTATACGAACAATTAAATAGACTCTAGATTTATTCACATTTGATACAATAATCACCCGACAATTTCTTTCGTGACTCTACGTATCACGGCTATCCGCGCCGACAACAACGGTGTCTCTTTATACGCACAGCACGCTACGCGGCATGCGTGGTCTCACAACCGGGGGTTTCGGCGTCCCCGCACTCTATACTTGGGTGATCTCTGAGCGCAGCCGATTTCTCGGCGCTCAACAGCGATACGAACCCTCGAACACTCTATAACGCGCGCGATGACCAACACGAGGCCGAGAGATGCTGTTACTCGCCTGTCTGCAGAAAGAAGTTCTGCTGGGCTCGCTTGGATGCTCGCCGGCGCGTCGACGCCGCTGTGGCCGCTGCTGGCTGCTCTAACGGTCGACCCGTCGGCCGGCCGAAGATGATGGTGGTTGCGAGCGGCGTGGCCTGGAGCAGCGCTCGTCAGACCGTGTGCGCAGAGCTTGGCGGGTGCGACGGCCGGGGCAGTTGGTGACGGCGAGACGAGACTCCCCGTCTCTCTCTCGGGGCGGCGAGCTGGTGGCTTCTATCTTTCTCTCCCTTGCCTCGTGGCGCGTGGTGTCTATCTCTCTCTCTTTGAGTATACGAGAGCGCGGGAGCTGGCCGGCTCGACTGTCTTGGCTGATAGCACAGCGCAACTAATTGCTCGCGCTCTCGCGGCTCCTGCCTCGCCGCGCGCTCGCGGCGCTTGCTCCTGCCGCTCTCCCCACTCCAGTGCGTGTCGCTGTGTGTGCGTCTCTTCGCACCTTGTTGTCGCCAGGAATCCTCAAAACATAAGAA
>JAPYZP010004336.1:0-10357 GCA_030522985.1 Torymus sinensis
GAAAAACAGAAATAATATCAATGTCCACCGCTCCCTTTACGGTCGTCAAAATTTACACATCCAGCAAAACCCCTCGCCACATAAAACTAGCACCGATAACATTTTACACCGAGCCGCAGAGTAGATCCATTTTCTTCACAGCACGACTGCGCGGAGACTCAATATATTTAACCTCGCCCAGCCCTTCTCGGTAAAAAGCACGAAAAAATTCCATTCCCTTAACAGAATTTTTCTCATCCACTACGTGTATATATATATATATGACAGACCGCGGCGCAGGCTCTCCCGCGATTCCACTTATTTGTACATTCGCGCCTTCTTCGACTTGCCGCCGCCACCGCGTTGCTAACTACTTTTTAGCCTCGTCGCGCGTGCTCGCAATATGCAATCGATCTCTTTCCCGGCCAATGCGCTGCACCTGCGCCACCACTGTGTGTCCTTATACTTACTTACTTGCTGGCAACCGACGTATTTATGAATTTTTTTTTCCGTCTCGGTTGAAGCGGGGTGGTTCTAGTTGGCAAGGAGCGCGCGCGCGTTGGTTCGCGTTAATTAATAGCTGGCCGCTGAATTATGATAGTTGGGAGGGGGAGGGGTGACTGTAAGAGAAGTAAGAAGAGGTGATGTATGAATGGTTTTGTGCGAGGATGAGGTGTAATGTAGTTGAGGATATGAATATCATTGATATGGCGAGCCGATAGGGAGAATGGGAATTGCTCTACTTTCAAACATGAGACTGAAATGGTCGTCTAATTTATCGTTTATTTTATATATAATGTAGATAAAGGTGAATGGGATATAATAAACATCTTGCATTATACGTATGGTACTTACATATGAAGTTTTTATTAAAAAGTCAAAGTTATTAAAATACTTCTAACATCAATGACAGTAAATCATCAATACAGCTGTTATTGTTTAATATATAAAGTAGTGTTATATAAATTAAGTTCAAGAGTAACAAATACGTGATACCAACAAAATTTTCTTAACAAAGCAACTTCGGCACTTCTTCTAGGTCACTAACGATCATCCAGCCTGTACAACTTCTTCTTGTCCCTCTGCCACTTATACCCTACAAGAAAAACCACCAACCTCATAACATAACCTGCTCTCTCTCTCTCTCGCTCTCTCTTTCCACTCTCAAAGAAAAATAGCCAAACGGCCTCACCTTAAGAAACCTCATAACGACGCTCTGTCTCTCCGCCAGAATTTACGTGTAAACGTATATATAGTATACACGCTCAGTCCGCTCGGGATTTCGTGAACTTGCGCGCGCGCGCGCGCGAGCGGCAAAATATAAATTTTGCCCGGTTTACGATGCTAGCTATATACTCGCGGATCAGATAAAGCCGGCGCGCCGTTATTAGCGTGCCTTTAACGCGATAAGTGTGCAGGCCAAGAGAAAGAGAGAGAGAGAGAGAGAGGTGGGCTTATCGATCGCGTCGTCCGCCGGTTTCTAGGGCTTTTCCCTCTTTCGCGCATCTCTTTGTTTTCGAGAGCTGCAGAGGTGCTCCGGCCTTTCTTTGTGTATATTTTCTCGAGGGAGGAGGTTCTAGGGGTGGCGGAAGACAAACGATCGAGAACGGCTGTTGGCGGAGGGTGTTGAGAATTTTGAGGGCCAGCCTGGAGTGGATGGTTTTTATGCGTTTTCGGGAATGTTTTGGAAATACAGCGGGTGGGTTGTTGATGGATTGAAAAATATGCGCTTGTAAAGTAAGGAGTTGGCCGAATTATGGAAGTTGTTGGATTCACTTTTTTTTCAAATTTTGAACATCTAGTTTGAAGTAACGATGTTTGTGCTGAAAAAGTAGAATACGTTTCGTTCGAAACAAAAATAAACGCGCGATTTTTCACCTAAAAGATTCACGAAACAGCCGCTTCCCGGCCATAAAACATTCACCGCCAAACTTTTGACACACAGATTTTGCCTTTTTAGCCCCTCCACCCACCGAAAAAAGAATCTCTCTCTCGCAAAATTAGCAGCACACATAATCAAAGACCCAGTCGTAAAGCAGCTGAATAATGCACGCACTTCAAGCTCCCTTAAAAATTCAGCTGAAACTTTTCCCCGCCTCGCGTGGTATAATTCTGATCATACCCTCTCCCTCTCTCTCTCTCTCTGTCCCTCCTCTTTATCCTCCCAACCACACCCGCACACACACACGCACACACTCCATCTGGTCCGCGGGGGGATACACCGCGCGAGCTCGCTGGATGACTCTTTACATACGGCGGTGGTATAGCGGCAACGGCGGCTACATATTTTATGCCGACCGCCGGAAGGCTCGACGGCCTGACAAACTGCGAAACGATTTCGCGCGGCCGCGTGCGCCAGAATTTATGGGCCGATCGCGCCGCGCCACGAGCTTTTCCGATACAGTTTTGCGCTATCGCGCGTTCGATGGACACGCGAGAGAGAGAGGGGGGGGGGAGTAAATACACACAGCGTGATTCGTTGCGTCGCATATAATGTTCTTTTCATACGGTCGGTTTGAAGGCTCGTTCGTTGCGCAAGCGAGTGAACGCGCTGAGAGTCGGGATTTATGGGGACGCGAATTAGGGATTTCCAGCGCGTTTTCGGTGGGAGGGAAGGGGTCAGTGTGTGTACGCGAGCTTGTAATTTATTAATTGGCGAGGGTGAGGTGGGCCGGACGCGATTTTTATTCCGATAGGATTGATTTGTTTGATTTGAGAGGGTGTCTGATTCTGTTTGCTATCCCGCGTTTTTTTTTTGTTAACTTTAGGGTGATTTATTATTGAAGGGTTCGAGTACTTTACAGTGACTTTTTAAATGAATTAAAATTGTTTTATTATGTAATAATACTTTTTTACTAGTATAAAAAGTAATGCAAATTTATGTATAATTAAGTTTATGAATATATTACATATTTATACATCATTTTGCTGGAAGACAAGTTTTTAAAGAAAAAGTATGACATAATATTATGTACCAATGTTTGTTCTCATAACAAATATTTCCATTTCATAGCACATGTTGCAATTCGAATTTGATTTGTTGTGAATAGCGAGTATACCAGGCGAGTTCGCATCAGTCAATGTTTACAAAACAACGTGTGGGTACTTCTACTTACTTTGCAGTATGTTAACAGTCCTCTAATCGTTACAAGCCTATTATCAGTATACAAGATTGTCATTCATGTTTGAATCTTTAAAGAAGTGGAAATCTGCCGTGCATCATGGAAATTTCGCAAGGATTAATCGCCACGACAAGCATCGTTGTGGTTATCGCTTCATTGATGTACTGGTACTTTTCATACTACGCCTATTGGCGTAAAATAGGCATCGTCCAAACCTATTGGCCACTGCCTATCTATGGCGACATGCTGCCTGTTTTTCAGCACAAAATAAACCTGCCGAACCTCTGCAAAGACGTATACTCTAAACATCCTGTAGAAGATATGGTCGGCTTGTACTACAGGGGAACACCTGCTTTGCTGATCCGCGACCCACAAATACTGCCCTATGTACTCGGCAGAGACAATGGGCGATATCAGCCAGGTTTGTTACCCGACAAAGAACTTGATCCGCTGCTATCCAAATGTCCACCTTTGGGAGATGGCGGCGAATCCCTAAAGAGCGTGTTTTCAAGTGCGAATATGAGGGATTCCTACGAAAAGCTGCTGGACTTGCGAAGTAACCTTTCTTTAGAGATCGTGGTCGCGGAGTTGAGTGATTTCGAGACCGTAATCGCCAGGTTCGCAGCTAACCTCATGGTGGACATGGCTTTTGGTTTCCCTGCCGATCACGACATTAGCGATCCTGATTACAGGAATGCCTTGTATGTTGCTAACTCGATCAAAGATATTTTCGAGTCCCCAGGTGAAGAGAATAAACGTATGGTATGTCTGTATGAACCGTGGCTGGCAACACGGAGACAATACAGGTTTGTACCGCAGGAGGTAGACGAAAGGTTGCGGCAGGTGGTGAGGAGCATTCTATCTAGGCGTCCATGGAACGTGCGGGACACTCGATTCTGCTTGTTACGCTGGATGGTCCATCAAGTTAGTATCGGAGTGGAGTACCGGTATGGATCGCCCACGTTCCAGGAGGACCAAATCGTCGAAAAATTGTTCATTTTCTTCGTCGAGACGCACATCTACCTCAACGTCATTGGAAACTTTGCCCTGGCCCATCTAGCCCAGTCCATCACCGCCCAGGCACGGGTACGCCAGGAAATTGCGAACATCACCCGTGATTACAACTGGCCGACATCGAGCGCCAGTCTGGACGACTTGACCTACATGGACCTTGTCATCAAGGAAACTTTGCGCCTTCATCCGCCGCTGGGTTGCATCGTGCTAGTTACTAAGATACCGACATCCATGCGTGAACACCCAGGCCCGAAATTCTATATGAAACCAGGTGATCTGATTTTTATACCCATCCTGGGCATGCACATGGACGAGAGATATTGGCCCAATCCCGAAGTTTTCAATCCTGATAGGTTCTGCGAGGAAGCGCAACAGGGAAGGCAAGGTATAGTTCCCTACCTACCCTATGAAGGAAATACTGCACCAACGTTTCATATGCTGGCGTTGAAGACGATGCTGGCAACGGTGTTGTTGCACGACCTAACTGCGAATACATCTATGGACGTGAAATCAGATGGGAGAGTACATTTTACTAGTGCGAAAGGTGTGTTAGCTATGCTAGAATGATGTGTGATTATTTTGTTTACTTTGTAATGGAAGTTTGTTTTCGTTTAATGTAATCCATTCAAGGGCTTTCAATTGGTACCTGTTACTTGATATATACTTCTAGAAAGTTTTTAATTACTTATTTCATTTCTACATTTACAATATATACATATTGTAAATTCCATTGTTAAAAATTTTTGATTTAATTATGACTAAATCTTGTTGTAAGACGTTAATAAAGGATATATATTTTAACCCTAAATAATACGTTTTTCTAATTTTCATTTCCATTTAAAATTTAGGAAAATACAATATAATATTATAAGCAAATTTAGAGGTATATTTCACTATGAAATATTAGAGATTGTATTTCTGACTTTTTTATTTCATGTACTTATATAATATAATTCAAGCGCATAAACCTTTTACTAATCTACATGTAAATTTGATTCTTGCGCTTTAAAAACGTCATAACGCGAATTAGATCAAGCACCGGAAAAATGACAACGTACCAATCTAAGAACTCTATAAAATTAACATTCCTATTACCTCATTACGCAACACCAATCACCGCGCCCAGCACTCAAATCAAACTCAGCGCACCGCCCCACCGCACAAATTGGCATTCCTCAAGAGAGCTCTCACATCCCATTCATAAATACACGCGCTAAGAAAGTGCAACGGTAGCCGCACGCACGCACGCGCAGGCGTGCGACCATAACTTTTTCAGCGGGCTCGTGTGCTAATTCATACTCACGCGTACATACACGTATATGAACGCGCTTGCATCCTCTGTCATTACCGACAAACGACACGCTAGAGCGCTGCGCTTGCGCGCTAATTATTCGCCGAGGCTCCCGCGTATGTGTATCGTAAATTCGTTGCATCCCGACTCCCTCTCTCTCTCTCTCTCCGAGCTAAAACCCGATACCCGGCAGTACTGCTACTACTACTACGGTTACGCGCTCCCGTGTATACGTACGTATACGTATAAGTATACATAGCCGCGAGCGTTCGGCGCGCGGGGCATTAAGCTTTCATGAGCTTTTCATAAGTCAGTCATTTATATACAATATCGCCGGGGCGCCTGGTAATTATCTCTTACATTATTCATCCGACCGGCGGCGCTGAGGAATTAAGAACGAAAAAAAGAACGCGAAGGAGAGGAGCGAGAGTGAATTCGGCGGCGGTGGCGGCGTGACATTGAGGATGAATGTTTGCGCGAGAGGGAAAGTGAGTAGGAAGGATGGCGAGGGAGGGAAGAAAGTGTTGAAAAGAGAAGGCGAGGGAGGGAGAAAACGATCGCGCGGAGGGAGAGAAAAAAATGATGTAGCGAGAGATAATGAGGAACGCGAGCGCGCGAGCGACGCGAAATTAAATTTGCCATAAGATTGCGCTGTCGGGAGGAGAGCAAATAATCGAGAGGAGCGCGGAGTAAATAAAGAGGAGGTACGAGGACTGTTTTATTTGGTAAAAATGGCGAGGACGAGTTAGCGCGTAATTAAGACGGGGGAGGAGATGGTTGATGTAGACGCGAGCGCGCGCTTTTTTTGTACATTAGAGAGTAAATCGCTTTAAATTCGGAAAGAAGTTGCTTGCAGTAGCGCAGCAGCGCTGGATGTAATCAGGCTGAAGTAATTCCAGAGGATAATTTGGTTTTATGAAGTTGAAGATTGACTTCCTTCTTATTTAACCCGCGAAGTCATAAAGTAGCATAAATTGTATACCTTTTCTTTAGCGCATCGGTAAAGATCGAATCTGCTAAAAGATCTTAGTAAACATATATTTTCTGAGATATTTTTGTGCTGTTTTCGAATCCGAAGCCATTTTCTTTCTATCTCTCACAGTTCTTTCAATATGGCGATTTTCCTGAAAAAACGTGGAAATATTCGAATTTCATTTTGATTAATGTAAATTAGATAAGGTTAACGGATTTTCACGTACTTGGAAATTTACATCGAGTGGAATTTTTAGTTGCTTTTTAAGGTTCCACCGGTATTTAAAAAAATTCAATACGGCGATCCTGAAAATCTGGCATAAATGTATATTGCTTTTATATTTTTACCGTTAAGTTGCTTGTAGTAGCACAACAGCGCCAGATGTAATCAGGGTGAAGTGATTCCAGAGAATACTTTGGTTTTATGCAGTTGAAGATTGACTTATTATTGACTTATTGACTACTTCGTTTTATTTGGTAAAAGTGGCGAGAAGGAGTTAGCGCGTAATTAAAACGGGAAAATAGTTGATGTAGACACGAGCGCGCACGCGTGAATTTTTTTGTACATTAAGGGAGCTTTAAATTCGGAAATAAGTTGCTTGTAGTAGCGCATCAGCGCCGGATGTAATCAGGCCGAAGTAATTCCCAACGATAATTGGGTTTTATGAAGTTGAAGATTGACTTTCTTCTTATTTAAAAGAAATAAGAGAAAGAATTGGATTTTTATCGCGATTCGTGATGCTTTGATTACTAATAATAAAGATATTTCTATAAAAATCTTAGCTTTGTCTATATTTTATAGTTTACAAACTGCATTTTTATTGTAAAAGCCTTTATTTTAATTTTTCACTCCATTTTTCTTAAACAATGTTTGAAAACACTTTACAACCCTAAAAATAAGTATCAAAGACAAAATCAATAAATACATTATAAAACTCAATAACAGAAGAGCCATGCCGAGACAATGAAAGGATTCCAGCCGACGAGGCAACTTCGAAACTTGGCGCGGCTCTCGTCCAACAGCCGTGCGAGACCTTACGGATTCACCGTCACGACACTCGTTCCGCGGACTTTACACCTATACACACAAACACACACACACATACACACATACACACACACACACACAAACAAACATACATATACACATATGTCCGACGAATTCATATACAATACAAGCAAGCTTCGTTCGCAGTTCTGTAATCCTTTTCGTACAATGTGTATAGCATATACAGAGAGCCGTGGCCACACACTCCATAATTGACGGGCGAGCGCGCGATACATCGGAGGTTAATTCGCCCATTAATATTGAGCCGCGGCGCCATTAGGGCCGATGAATCACGGATATTGTGCGCGTCCCCGCCGCGCCGCGCTTTTTCTCCATTGCGCAATCGTCGTATTACGGAGCCGCCGTTTAGCGATTCGTTTGCATCAATCATGCGCGCGGTTCTATATGTATACGCACATGCACGCGTGTACGTGTGTATGTATATATACACGCGCGTCGGGAATAAAAGATGAAGATTTAATAAATGAGCGCCGCTGGGTTGGCGGAGAGAGAGAGAGAGAGAGAGAGAGAGAGAGCGAGCGAAGAAATTATACGTGGGTGTGTATGTGTATGCGTATAATACGCGTGTGGTGATAAAGCGGAAACGGATATTGGAGTAAGTTATTTATGACGCGTGCGCAGAGTCTATGGAATTATGCGATTGATATTGAATTGGTTTTCATGCGGCGGCATAGCGGTATGATGCGGACTGGCGGAGGCTTTTTTTTTATTTTTTGTGCGGTGCGGCGGCCGTCACGCATGAATAATTTATAAACAATTAGACGCGCAGAGGCGACTGGAAGTACAATGAGTGTAGTAATGTGTTTCAGTTAATATTGAGCGTAAGAAAGCCATTTGTTATGTTGTGCGGATGTATATAGGTATACGTTATATGATACTTTTGCATCGTGAATGGAATATTGTTCTGTACACAGCGATGAGCTTATTATTCTCAAATAAACGATTAGTTTTTAATCAGGCTATTTTCTTGATGTAACTATAATTTACTCATAATAACTAAGGTCAAGCTATAAGTAGCAATCTAATAATTTATTGAAGGAAGGATAATGTTAGCATTGGACAGAGCACATAAACAATCGTTTTATAAGAGAATAAATGGAAATTTTTACGTAATATCTGACTTTTTGTCCCAAATCCGAAAAATAAAAACGCGCATATCTCGTACGATAAAGTAAGTATCCTTGATAACCATTATAATTTCACAAATAAAAATAATCGATCTATTCATATATACATAATTAGATATTTCGTATTACGTTGGTGTTTCCATTTCCTGAAAAGAATCAGCTGTAACGCAATCCAACGCCCAGAAGATCACATTATGCTCCCCCAAACTACACCGCCAATCTCCATGAATAAACATTAAGTGCTCCTGCTTATACACATAATTTCAAACGCTACCGATAACAAAAGCCTGCCTATATACACGCACCAGCCGCCATCACCAGGTGTGTTACATATCTAGCCCTCGAACCACGACTAAGATATCTCATCACGCACCTCGGCAATCACAGCCGGCGCCCCGAATAAGACACACACGGCACTTTGCGTACATACCAACCCACCTCATTAAAAGGAATACATAGAGAGAGAGAGAGAGAGAGAGAGAGACGATAAGCTAATCTCGGGCGCGCGCGATAACGAGGAAGATCCAGGGGCCCGATACGCGAGCGCTCGCGGCCTTGTGTTTGCGCCTGGCTTACCGCGCGACTTATCCGCCGGATTACCGGGGCTTATCGGCGCGCGGGGCCACGAAGGCAAGCGTCGTAGTGTCTCTTATGCCTAATTTACATAAATCGCGAATCTTATCACTTATCTGCGAATTATCGGTGGGGGAGCGGGAGGGATGAGGATTGAGACGTTGGCGATTGTGGTGTGTGTGTGTGTGTGCAGAGGATGATGGGGATGTTTGCGAGGTGGAAAGGCAGTGGGCGGATGGTTTTTCTTTTGGGAAGGATCGAAGGTGATTCTGAATATAAATGCGAATATTAACTAAAATGGATTGAAATCTGTTAGATAAATTTAAAGTGTATAAATTGAAAATCGTATATTTTAATTTATGGTATAATTCTTCATTTACAGCGGATTCTAGGAACACATTTCGTACAGTAAGTATTTTTAGTACGCTTTTAAAATCTCAAAAGAGTTACTTTGAATAAGTCAACATAAGGCAAATGCTGTTTAATAATGCAGTTGATAAACAACTTGAAATAATTTCGATGAAATTTAGTTCGCGATTTGCATTATGATCTTATTAATACCTCGCATACGTATATATATTATACATGTATATGTTGGGTTTACTTTATTCGCTGAATATTCTAAACTAGGTCGGATATAATAACGCTCGTATATTTATCAGTTTTCTCGTTTCAGAATATTAAATTTTCAACCCCTCGCAGTTGTATAATGCGCTTTTCCAAAAACAAGGAAACAAAAAAAAATCAACAACAACGCAGCCTCGCATCCAAACTGACGTGAAATGGAAAATGTGCACGATTCCGTTCGTTCCAAGTCACTTATAAAAAACACACACACACACCTTTTCCCTCTTCCGAACCATTTGTCACAGCGAATACAAATACTTACGCTTACAAGAACCCAAGCCGGCCAGAAAAAAGAAGCTACACAGCTCTCCCCGACACCCGAAAGATCGTCGAAAAATTAATGGACCAAGCGCGCGCGGGGGCCGCGACGAATGATTTGTCACCCGCGCTCCGCGAAAACTATAAAAACGCAAAAGACATACTCCCTCCTCCCTTAGCATAGAGAGGAAAAAAAAGGGAGGGAGAAGAAATTCTCCCGTGCGAAAGAAAAGGCGCGGAAACGCGCAGGATATATTCCTCGCGGATCAGCGCTCGTATGAATAATTCAGCGACGCGCGCCGCGGGTCAGAGGATCTCCCTCTCT
>JAPYZP010004337.1:0-10357 GCA_030522985.1 Torymus sinensis
TAATGACGTATTTTAAAGAGGTTATTAAACAATAATAATGAAAAATATGTATATTGACAAATGCATAGGACAACAAAAATAGGGATTGATAGGTAATTTCAGGGCCTTTCAGAAAATGTGACTACTTCCGACAGATATCCAAACACGGCGTCGTAAAAAAATATTTTCGATTATTCCATATTTTTCTTTTTCATTTTTTAAATACCTAATAGTATCCGATCAACTATATAATTGAACTTGCACTACTTCAATATAAACTCTATATACCTGCCAAAAATGAACTTGATATCTCTGTCCAGTTTCGAGATATGCCGCGGACAAATTCATAACACACACACACACACACACACACACACACACACACACACACACACACACACACACGCACGCACACACACACACACACACACACACACACGCGCGCACACACACACACACACACACACACACACACACACATTTTCTAGAGGACACATATTTCGACTCAGGGAGATCGGAAATATCGAAAATCATAGAAATTTGAGAGTCGAAAAATTTCACCGATACAAAGCTTTCTCTTTGAGAAAGCAAAAGAGCGCTAGCCGTACCGCGCTGGCACCGTAGCTACCTCCCGGCTCCGGTACCGCTCGATCCTCATTATTTGAAGTATTGCTGTTTCCAATTGGGGCATCTATAAAGGCTTATAGATAAGGAAATAGGGTGAGATTGATCATTTTGGAAGTGTTGCTTTATACAATTTGAATCGAACTTCACTTACAATTTCGTTCAGTTATACAATTGTATTTCGTACCTCTTCCTCATGATCAAATGGTAGATGTTCAAGGCTATGAAACAGAAACTGGATATACAGAAAAATGTAGGACATTTTGGAAAAAGGTCTCACCATTTTGGGTTTAATATCACTCTTCATTTATAATCCAACAAAATTAGGAAATTGACAAATTCTTAAATATTTTTGTAATTTTCATTTCAAGTTAACATTTATAAAATAGTTGTAAAATTTAATTATCTGTATTATATATTTATCAAACTTTCGTACATGAAGGGTGAATCAAGATTTACAGAGGAGATTTGCCATGTAAAAGTGCCTTAAACACTTCATAAATAAAATTATCAGCCAGCATTATTAAATAAGAGCCAAAACACTAGTTCATTTTCAATACTAAATAAGACTATCATTCAAAATTGAAGCACGGAAATAAAGCACAAGCCATAGATAGCCGAATACTGGCTAAAAATCATTGTTCTTGACAATACTCCATTAGGTTGGGTTAATTAAGCCGTAGGTTGGGTTAATTAAACTTTAAGTTGTACGCAGAATAAAAAAATCATGTTAATTTGCGTATTAACTGCCTCTGCAACGTGGCAAATATCATTGGACTCGTATGAGATTCGTCTGCTGTAAAAAGCATGCAACCGAACGATAAAAGTCGGGTGCAGTAGATTGCATAGTTGAGATGACACAAGTGAAAAATATGTGGGGGTTTTAAGTCACCGAAACAGAGTTAGGAATTTTTGTGGAAAATCGCGTATCTAGCACGTGAATGTTATAGTTGTAAATATTAAAACTCCATACACTAGATTTCATGACAAGTTATAATTAAAATTATGATAGTCATTGTAGTGTCTATAAATTCATTAAGACCTACGTCACAGTATAAGTTGACAAAACGAGCAACATAGAGCCCGTGTGAATATTTATAGTAAATATTTACGTTTAGATAGCGTTTTCAACTCCGATCTCTAATTTATTCGCAGCTCGGATAAACCGTAGTAATCACTAGGAATGTCGAACAGGTATATATAAAGGCTAGATTCCATTTCAAATAATTAAGTTCTGTAGAATATAACCAAAAAATAATCACTAAAAATTGCGGACGGAATAGGGCCTGAACGTGATTTTTTTTTCTTTTTTATATAGTGATTACGTAAAACTGAAACGTTTCTTTTATAATAAGAATTATTAAATGACATGAAAGCCCATATGAGAATCATAGAAATATCTATGGACATTTAACAGGTTAGTGCCTGATGAATTAATTTTAATTTAT
Source organism: Torymus sinensis (assembly GCA_030522985.1). Classification (NCBI taxonomy): domain Eukaryota; kingdom Metazoa; phylum Arthropoda; class Insecta; order Hymenoptera; family Torymidae; genus Torymus; species Torymus sinensis. Next base: position 2,052 of record JAPYZP010004337.1, read on the forward strand.
ACTAAAATAATAAATATTATATGGTTTCATAAATAGCAATATGTCATAGTAATAACTATGAACATTGAACAGGATAGCGCCTGAACGATTATATTTGTATTGCTATTTAACTCAGATAACATAAATATAATGCTGCATACATAATAACGTCATAGTTATAACTATGAACATCAAACAGGATAGCGTCTGAATGATTGTTGCAGATGACGGCAGTCCGCTTTAGTTTGAGGCCCGCCTTGCGTGCGTGATGTAACACAGCGACCGACCCGTACATGTAGGTAGGTACGTGATGGGATCACGGGCCAAGTATAGCGCGTTTGCGCTGAGAGACACATCCGCCGCTCGCATACACCGTGTGTATCGAGACTGTCGAAGCGGGAGCACGTGCACAGCAACAATGGCTACCTTCCGCCCGTAAGCGAAGAAAAACATCGCTACCTATACTCGCCATCTATCTCGCCGATGCTCGTAGCCGTGTGTTCTGCAGTGTGCGAGTCCTCCCTAGGAATGTAGCGACTCGTGGGCCGCGTGGCTCAGGCGACATAACTAAGTTATGTTTCTTGAACGGAATAGATCCCGAAACAAGAATGATCCGAGTCGATCAGCTGCTTCCGCAGTTACATAGTAATAGGTACTATGTACTTGATCAGGGTTGAACAAGGTCAGCCTCCTAGCCAGTAGGCGTACATAGTAATAGGTACTATGTACTTCATCAGGATAGAGCCTGAACAAGACGCCTTTGAAAATGTCCGCCACTTAGTCGACGACATCTACGCGAGGCTTGATCAGAGAAGGAAAACAAAAAACAATTTTTATAGATTATCTTACTTTCTTATGCCGCCTTCTTGTTGACTTCTGAGCTGCACCTTAAAATGCAATATTGTGAAAATCATTGGATGGATGTATGAAATCGGAAATGGAAAAGAAAAATGTTGAATTGGCTTTTATCGCGATGGCCATAATCTAGTCCAGCTGCCGATGAAGCTGGACTGATTTCCTCTCTATTAGAGTATCAACGGCTGAGAGGAAGAAGGAGCTATCTCGACTCTAGCAGCGAAGAAGGCGCTATTTCCGCTCGAGCTCCGAAGAAGGCGCTATCTCGGCTCGACTAGCGAAGAAGGTGCTATCACGGTGCGAGCTTCGAAGAAGGCGCTATCTCGGCGTGAACAGCAAAAAAGCGCTATCTCAAGCAGGATTTTTTTTCTCTAATTTTGTAGTGGCACCCTATGTGCTGGCATATGTCCCTCGGCGAGTGACAAACGTCAGGGATTCAAAATTTTTAATTAGTTCATTGGAAAATAACAATTAAAATATTAGTTTATAATTAAATCAGTTTTCATTAATAACTACATATTAATTAGATGCCCGTTTAACTAACAACTACAATTTAATTTTTAGTTACCCGGCGTTAAACTAATAACTTTTAGTTCTTAGTCGAACGACATACCTACAACTAATAAATTTTAGTTTATAGTTGAATGGCATCCCACTAATAACTAATATTGAATTGTTTGAATAACTCGTAAGGAAAGCACTTTCACTGAAAACAGTAAATAAGAAAGTTTAAGGGCTTTGAATCAACTATAACGTAGTAGACATTTTTTCGACCTACTCAACTTTTAGGACTTTTTGAGTTCAATAGGAAGTCCAATTTTTTACTCCGAATCTGGTTTGAGTTAAAAATTTACGTTTTTGGGCCTTTGGGCCTAAAGTCGGCGTTCTTTGATTAAACATGTGTTATTATAGATGGGTAGTGAATTTATAGCATATACTTATGTTTTAGTCAACAGTATTAATATTAAGGCGCCCAAAAGTTTTGTTTGGGCCTTACGGGCCTAAAGCGACTTCTTCGTAGAAATATTTCGTATTTTCATTGATGGCATCATTTTTTGAGCCCCAAAAATTTTTATTATTAATATTAAGGCCCCAAAAATTTTTAGGGACCAAAAACTGATCAAGGGTGCCATCAATGAAAATAAGAAACGAAAAGGAGTTTTGGAGCCCACATTAAAATTTTGAGGCCTCAATATTAATACTGTTGACATAATCATATGCTATAATTTCACTACCCATATGCAATAAAGCATTTTATTTGGTCCAAAGGCCCAAAAACGTAAATTTTTCCTAAAACTGAAAGTTATTAGTTGGATCACCTAAGAACTAAAAGTTATTAGTTGTATCACCTAAGAACTAAAAACTTAATTTTAGTTATTAGTTGAACGCCGATTAACGAGAAATTAAATTTTAGTTATTAATTAGATGTCTGTTCAACTAAAAACTAAAAGTTATTAGTTGTAGGTATGTCGTTCGACTAAGAACTACAAGTTATTATTTGAACGTCGGGTAACTAAAAACTAAATTGTAGTTGTTAGTTGACTGGGCATCTGTTAATATTTAGTTATTAATTAAAACCGATTTAATTATAAGCTAAAATTTTAGTTGTTAGTTTCCAATCAACTAATTAAATTTGGAATCTCTAGTCTCAAGCTTGGAAAAAATATTCCGGCAGATGATGTTCGCCAGTCACCGCGGGACACATGCGAGCGCGTAGGGCTGCGCCACTACAAAATTGAAGAAAACAAAATCCTGCTTGAAATAGTGCTTTTTTGCTGTTCGCGCTGAGATAGCGTCTTTTTCGAAGCTCGCGCTGAGATAGCGCCTTCTTCGAAGCTTGCCCCGAGATAGAGCTTTCTTCGCTACTCGAGCCGAGATAGCGCCTTCTTTGGAGCTCGCGCCGAGATAGCGCCTTCTTCAGATCTCGCGGCGAGATAGCGCCTTTATTTTTTTATTTATTTAATACAAGAGTAATACAGTAGTAATACATGTGTTTTGTTAACTTCAAGATACACTTAATGTGTCTGAATCAACAAATATCATATAGAGGCAGACATAGCTCAAAACCTGTACATAGGTCCGGTGTATATAATTAACACTTACAAACTAACTTAAATGTAAAATTTCAATATCAATATTATATCTTCATATCTTGGGAAAAATAGTAGGTTTTCCAATCCATAGTTTAACAACTGTGAGGTTATCTATTCAAAGCATTATGATTTGTACTTGGATTCAGATATAAAATTTGTAGGAGAGAGTCACTAGCACTGTTAGCTGCCGTTGCGCTTGGGCTGGATCTTATTACACCGAAGAATGCTGACTTTGACGGGCTCGGAATACTTGGGTTTTGTGGCTCTCTACTTACATCGTCCATTTTATTTGTGGTCATGCGAACTTGTGGCATATTTTCTATCTTACCGATATACCTTGGTAAGCTAGGTCTTTCTGGGTAATCAATGTCATCTATGTATCTCTTCAATTTGTTTTTTTATTATTAAACATAGTTCGTTATCATTCGCCAGGTGGTTGGTGTCATATGTAGTTGTGTACTTCGTATTGCTATAATAGCAATTAGGGCACTTATGTTTTTCACTTTTGCACGATTTTGTTTGGTGTGATTCTAAGCACTTTAAACATGTAGTTGTGTTTTTGCACTTATGTCCATTATGGCCATATCCACCACTATTATAACACGGCTTTACATTTATTATGTCATATACTTTGCAACTCTGATATCCAATAAATATTATATTGTTACTGACTTTAATATGTTTATATAATTCAGGATGTACTTCCATGATTATACTAAGTGTATTATTTTTTGTATTTTTGTGTACATGTAAACCTCTACATTCCAAATTGTAGTTACTGAAATTCCGGCTATTTATGTCTCCCATTGCGTCTTCTAATACAGGTGTTATATTTCCATCTATTCCTACTATTTTCATTTTCGGATGTTGTAACTTTTCCATTTCTATTTTAAAATCAGCTGTTAGTCCCTTAGATAACATATGTGCGGCAACTGTTGCACTGTTTTCATTCATAGAATTAATCACTAATTCATTGTCATTTTTCACTTGGATATATTTCGTTTGAATGCCAGTTTCATTTATTAATATAGGTGCTACTTTGACCTTTATGCTATCTTTATTACATTTGTTCATTTTCCTCACTGTTATATTAGGTACCTTTTTTCGTTGCTGTTTGACGTTGCTTGTTATTGCAGCATATGTTTTTTTATTTAAATTAGTATTTATATTTTCCTTAGTAATTCTTTTATTAGTGTATATTTCTTTTGGATTTCTGTATTTAATTATCTCAGCAAATTATTTTCCATTTTAACCTTATCCTGTTCAGTTTTATTTTTAAAAATTGTAGTTTCATGTACATCTTTTTCTGTTTCTTCATTTGACATCGATATTTCTTGAAGTATTTCCCTTTTTATCTGTTCTCGTTCGTACAGCCTTATTTTTGCGATGTCTATTATGGATGTTTCATTTAACGACGTGTCATCATGTTCAGAGGTTAGGATTACATCCATGTGCTCTGTACATACCACTAATGCACTGCTGACGAAGGTTGGATTATTTATTTTTACAAATTCCCTCTTGTAGAAAGTATTTTGACAAACTCTTCACACTACTACCGATACTTTTTTAGTTGATTGACGTAAAAAATTGTTTTCTCGACGAGGCGGATCATTCTCCGATGCGGCCATCTTGGCTTGGCAATTGTTGGCAACAATTTTTATAAGTACAAAAATGAAAATGTAAGAGAGATTTATCAATAGAAAAATTATAACGACATTTAATAAAAACTTAGGCCATAAAATGCTTTACATTTACGTACTTCTAGAAATTGTTAAAAAAGTCAGAATTCTCGTCGGTTTGTTATATTTAAATAGAGTCAAAATTAGAGCATGGGAAAGCGAGTAAAATGGTTAAGTCGTTGTTAACATGATATAATAATATATTTTACCGTGTAACGAGATGACTCTTGGGAATAAGTCCCAAAAAGTCACTGGCCAGCGATGCCCTAGAATACGGTGCCGCGGGTGTCAGACTAAAATGACTTGCCCGGGGATCAGCACCTGAAATCCCGAAAACAACGCGAAGTTCGATCGAGGCCGCTATGCTTAGATATGAAAACGACCGGCGGAGTCGTTTTCCCGCGGAGGTGGCGGTATCCGGGGGAAGGACGGGTTGTACGAAATAACAACGTGACGAGTAACGATAATTTAACAATGTATTAAAATTATTAGTCACTACAAGTATACGAGGTTCGTTAAACACAATGTTAGTTCGCGCGCGGCAGTTACACTTAAACGCGCGAACGACACGGCGCGCGGCGAAGCTGCTTTAACGCGCGCACTTGTTAAGTACGGCGGGCTGACACTTACCCGAGCGTACACGAAACAGAAAGCTTGCACGGGGCGATTTCCATGCAGGCCTTTACAAATTAAACACGAGAGAAGAGAAGAAAAACTTACGTTTAAAAGGAGCAGCCGGTGCACTCGACTCTCTCTCTCTCTCTCTCTCTCTCTCGCTCTCACAGAAGCGTCGCTCTCTCTCTCTCTCCCTCTCGATCTCTCGCTCTCGCAGAAGCGTCGCTCTCTCTCTCTCTCTCTCTCTCTCTCTTTCGCACTCGCTGGGTCGGCAGGCGGGCTGTCTGCCGGCTCCTTGGTCGCTGTCTCTCTCCCGCTCCCGTTGCACTCGCGGCATGGTCTCGCTCTCTCTCTCTCTCTCTCACTCTCTCTAACGCAGTGGTACTAATTATAAAAAACACGGACGACACGAACATAAAACACGCGCTAGAGTAGACACACACTTGTGCTCGGCACGGTAGCGCAAGCTAAGATGGCTGGTCTGACTTGCTTTATTTGAAAGCAGCTTCGCGAGATCCGACGGGCATATTACGCGTCACAAGACCGATTCAGTACGCGCGCGAGCCTCATGTCGGCTGCGCGGGAGTTGCGCGCGCACGCTCACTGCCTTCGCGCGGCAGATTTGAATCGCCCTAGGTAACGCGTCCCCCCCCCCCCCCCCCCCCGTCGCGCCAGACGCTACTTAGGGGTCCTGAGTAGCTCTGCCATCCATGGCCGTCGTCTTACCTGAAAAATCGGTGCTGAGGATTATGGAAGGAACTTCAAAGCAGGAATGGAGGAAGAATCGAAGCTGCCTATTTCTCATTTACCTTTTATTAAATAAAAACAATAATAAAAAGAAAAAAACAACAGATCGGGCTCTTCAGTCGGCCAAGGAGTACGTGCGGCGTCCCTTGTGGCGAGCTTGGTTGGGGCAGTGTTTCGACTTCTTAACCCCAAGCTTGCCGCACATGAAGCACCGCGGAAGTTGCCCCTTCCGCTCCTCCCGGGCCGCCCGCTCTTCTTCGAGCGCCTTCTGGAGGCGCTCCTCCTCTTCTTCGAGTCGGCGCTGGGCCTCTTTTCTGGCCCGGCGCGCCGTCTCCTCCGCCTTCTGCCTCGCTCTCCTGGCATTCTCCATGCGTTCTCTCGCACGAGCCAGACGAATTTCCTCCGCCTTCTGGTGAGCGGCACGGCGCTGTCTGGCGGCCCTGACTTCTGCGGTGGCCGCGAACTATTCTCGCCGGCCTTGGGCCATCCCAACCCGTTTGCCGGCTTGCCGCTCGCCGGCCTCACCGTGGCACTAGAGAACCACCTCCAGTGCAGCCAGGGCAGCGTCCTCCGCTGCGCGCGAGGACTTGGTCAGCTGCCGTGCCTCCACAAGGGCCCGTTCCACCGGGACCCAGGCCGCACCGACTACATCGGTCAATGCATCTTTCGAGGCCTGGGTCGGAGCGTCCCTTTTCTTATCCTTCGCTGCCCGAGCTGCGCCGGCGTTTTCGTCCGGCGCGCTTTGTTGAGCTCGGGCCGCGGCCTCTTTGTGAACCCGGCCTGCACCAGTCTAGACAGAAGTGGAACTTCCCGTTGGAGTTGCGTACCATAACCACTGGGCTTGACCAGCCGCTTGTCGAGGGTTCTATTATTCCCGCGACCAGCATTTCCTCCACCTTCTTTATGCATCTTTTCCTCGAGTTTTTGAGATACTGAATAGTACTTCTGCTTTATGGGCCTTGAGGAGCCGCCGTCTATTGCATGCTCCGCCCACGAAGTACACCCTAACGGTGCCAGGCTATCTCCTAGCATCTGAGCTACTAAGGCTTCTCCTTCTTTGCGCTGTTCTTCCGTTGGGTGCGCCAACCCTATAGCTGATACGGACACGGTGTTATTGGTGGTTATGGAGGCTACTTCTAACATCACACTTGCATTATCATCTTTCAGATGCAGCAAGTTGTCTTTGGGGTCTAAGACGGCTCTAAACTTCTTGATGAAGTTTACCCCCAAGTAGCACAACTCCGTGTCTAGGTCTGGCATGATTGCAACGCGTACGTCTTTGCACACGCCAGCCACGACCATGGGCAGATATACATAGCCAACAACTGCTATGCTCTGCCGGTTTGCCTCTCGTGCCGTTAGGCCGCTGGCTGGGATTAATTCTTTATCACAGGCTGTAGCGAGCTGTAAGCCGATGGAATTCATCCCAGTCCAAAAAGCTCCTGTGTCGAAGATTGCCCGTAGCCTATAACCAGCCACTCCTACTTGAAGCCACCATCTCGAACAAGCTTCCTGATTGACTTCGTTTGGTTGCGTAGAGGACACTTCTTCTCTCTCTTTTTCAGACAATTGGACTGAGTTACCCTCCGTCTCCGATGTGAAAGGTGGGGGCAAGTACGTGGTCGTATTTAGCTGCCCCCGCGACCGTTTCCCTGCTGGTTCCCAGCCGCATTGGGGTTGAGAACATTCCCCCCTCCCTGCGCATTGCTTGGGCCGCATGGGTATTCTCGCAGTATTATTCCGTGGACTCGGCGGCCTAGCCTGGTGGGTCGAGCTATTACCCCCGCCACTATTAAATTGCCCGCCATCCCGCTGCCTATTGTCCCAGTTACCTTTCTTTTTTGGTTTTCTGGTTGGCGGCGGGCTTGACCTTTGCCCGTTGTTCTGGTCGGTGGCTTTCTTTATCAATGTTGACAAACACTCGGTCATTACCCGACGGAACATTGCCTCGAGACTCTCTCGAGGCTCTTGTTGCTGGTGTCCCATCGCCGACACGCCAGGATTTTGCTTCTTCTCCTGGTTCGTGGTTGGCTCTAAAGGCTCATAAGCAAACTCTGGCATATATGTGCGCTCGGGCGGTGGTGGCGAGTGATACACCTTATCTGCCTCGAGCGCTAGTTCGGTCTTCCGGGCCAGGTCCAGAAGGTCTCGGTAATCCCTAATTTGATTACGCAGTACCATCTTTTGTAGTTCTGGCCGCATGTTCCGGTGCAACATGTCTAATTGCTGAGCCAGGCTTGGCACCGGAACTAACTTGAGGATCATGGCTTGAAGGTTCACTACGAAATCTCTCGTTAGTTCCTTTTTGCCTTGAGTCCTCGCGTTTATTTCCGCTAGG
>JAPYZP010004338.1:0-16844 GCA_030522985.1 Torymus sinensis
AAATTTTCACGATTATGTAAATGATTTGACCATCCACGTGAAAATTTTATATGCGATCTCATATCGTTCTCATATGAGACAGTTATACGGATCTCATGCGAGATCTCATTTTCAATTTCAATTAATTAATAAATAATTTATTTGTAATGTAAAAGTGTCAATTAATATGATCGTTTATTGAATTTATAGAAATAGAATCAATTAAAATATTAACATTAGTAAAATGTATTGATAAAACTTTATTCGCTCTGTTTTCAGATTCGTTCAAACATTATATATTTATTTATGCATGCATTTACATTAAAAATAAATTATTTATTAATTAATTAAAATTGCAGATGAGATCTCATACGAGATCTTTGTTAGCTTCAATTACGATCTCATATGAGATCTCATAAATTATTTTCAAGCGGGCTTTATGACGAAATAATTTAATACGATAAGAGGTACTGAGTTTTAGACCAGCTAATTATATCCCCATGAAAAGGGGGGTGAAAAAATTAACATCTTTTATAAATTTAAATTGATTTTACTGCCTGATCATTAGTGACTTATAGATAGCCATTCCTTATCGCTATATTGAAATGACATTAATCGAAATACCTTCACTGGACATCCAAGAACTACGCCAAAGGCCTGAATATTCTTAGTAAGATCAACAGAGGTCTCTTGGAAGCCGACCTCATCAATGCAGCCCTCAAAGCCGACTTGTGTGACCGGCTTGTAGGAATGCTGTATTTGAGTAGGATAGCCACCGAAGTACACGTAATCAGTAGTAACCAGGTGCTTACTGACGCCGTTGCTCTCGTCCTGGCCGATCGGGGTACCGTCTACTTTAAGAACGCCAATCTTTTCGAGACGCAACGCTTCAACTGTGTGCCAGTTTCCGTCATTGTACCTTTAATGATTTTATTAAGATTAGTTAAAGAATAAACTTATATTTCGTTTAGTACAAAATTTTAATGAATCAACTTACTTTTGCGGCGTCTGAATATTTATGCCACCATCACCTAAATCAAATTGATAAAGGATGTGTCCATCTTTAAGCTCTAAGGCTAAGAAGTGTTTCTTTCCGCCCATCAGATACATCAGACCATTATTAACCCACGTCTTGAACTTGAATTGAACGCGGAACTGTTTGAGATCGGGCGGCAACTGCGAGGATTTCTTACTCAAAATTGCATAACCATCACGGTCGAATCTGTATCCGGTGATCGGTTGCAAATTTACGAGCTTGTCGCGCTCATACGCTGGCATATTATTGTTCTCGCCATCGACAAAGTTCCAGAAGGAGACAGGCACGTCACCAATCATAAGCTCTTCCATTTCTCCGTCGAAAGAGGATGAGACAACGCTGTCCTGTACTTGGAACGAGGATGGAAAACCGCCGACGAATAGTTTGGATTTCTCCTGATCGAGGTTGAAGATCGAGTGCGAGCCGGGTAGCGATTGTTCAGTGATAAAGCTTTGCTCCCTGCCGTCGCCAGCTACGTCTTCGCGTATTATGAGTTTTATGTTTCGGCCGGTTCTGTTGGAAGGAGAATAACAGGTTATACACGATTTTAATTCATTTTGTTAATAATAAATATATATAAATAGAAAGCGCGATGTATAACCTGTCTACAATTAGCTGTCGCCATACATTGTCAGAAACATATTTGTTACCGATGATTCGTTGAGAACCTGAACCCAAGTCCAGAGTTAGTACAGGATATCCGTTTTCAACCGACAGGGCCATGAAGTCGTGCTAAAAATTAACAATCCATTTGATAAATCTCAAACTCATTCCTCATTATACCTAACGATATCAAATTGTCATTAAACTCACTCGATTGAGTCGTGGGATATTTGTCCTATTTTCGTTTCCAAGGTACAATAAGAATCCATTAGCCTTATTGGTACGGAAGTAGAGTGAGACTTTTGTGCTTGTCGTTTGAAGCGGCAGATTCTCCGGATTTTTCAATTCCAGTGTTGTGTTTGGGAAGAATGTCAATCCGATCCTGAAGCTATTGGCAAGATCCCTGGCATTTTTAATCTTGCGTTTCAAGTCTTCAATGTTATCGTACAAGCTGTTGCCAGTGCCATTGATCGATTGCTGCTTCTCGCTCAGGGCGCGCAGTCGGTTGTTGATATCAGGCAAAGTTGAATTGATCGAGTCGAGTTGATGGTTGGCCTGGTACACCTCGCGATTCGAATCCGATGTGTCTGTGGCCAACTGCTTTGTTTTCTTGAGATCCTCAGGGATTCGCTCGACCTTGTCACGTAAGTAATTATTGATCGACTCGCCTATTACGTATTCAGCCTTGTCAACGTTGTTTAGGGCTTCTTGGGCTATCATAGATGACGTCTGGATGGACAGAGTTCCCAAAATTCTAAAAAAAGAAAAATAAAGATGAAAGTTGAAAAATTTAATTTAACATTGTTTCTTCTCCCAACTTACTTTTCTATGCGATCAAGCATATCGTTGTTCTTTTCATTTTGCTCGGCTATGTCATATACGTCATGATACTTAGCATTGTTAAGCTCTGGTTTCAACTCACTGTTCGTCTGTAATACTGCAGATCTAGCGCCGTTTAAAAGATCAGTACTCTTTTCTTCGGATCTCAAGCTATTTTCTCCAAGTCCTTCAACCTAGATTAAATAATTATAATGTTACTATATATTACTGAACGAAATTTCCGAGAGTTGAAAATTCTACAAAAATCTAATCTTACCAAATGAGTGGCGTTGTCCACCGACTTAACAGCATCTTCAGCGAGCTGTCTTGCAGCATTGATGTTGTTAGCAATGTCTTGGTAAACAGACGCCGCTCGAACTCTCGTCAAATTACGCGTAACAGTCAACAAGGCCTCCAATTCCATAGACTTCATATTGAGATCTTGCGCATGCCTAATTGCTTTGGGAACTTCGTCCTGCACGTCTAGTAATGTTCGGTTGTTCAAGTCGATTGCTTCGGCCAGCTTCTCGCTGGCTTCCGTTGGCTGTCCTGGAGTTACGTGGCTTTCTATCACAAAAAAATGCGTTCTTATTCAACTCATCCGCTTTAGGAATATCATCATTTACTTGTGCAGTAGCGTTCTTAAGCGCGCCTACACTGCTCGAGTCTACGAGTTTTTTGTTCTCGAAGTTGAGTCGTTCGGCGGCGTTCGCTCGCTCGTCCGCTTGCAACGTTAGGTTGTACATGTCGTCAATTTGGTTTGCCAGTCCGCGTACACGGCCGCTCACGTCGTCGGTTTCTTGCACAAGGACTTTGACGGGTTCCTCGTAACTGATCATCTCGGAGACGAGAATGTTGGCCTGGTTCGCTTGATCCGTTGCCTTGTCACGGTCATTAATGAAGGAGACCTTTTTCAATATTAAAAATAATGGCAAATTAGAAAAATCTTTAGACTGGTTAAATGTCAAATAACGTTCCATTCAATGGAATATTATAGTTTTATTATTATTATCCAGTGAGCGGACTATATCCAGAACGTTCTTGCAGAGTTAGAAATAGCGAGTTCGAGAACGAATCCAATTCCAGTCCAATTCTCCTCGATTTCAAGCCCCCTTTTCAAGCTTTATTGCGAACACGTTTTTCCGTTAATTAAAATGGAACAGAATCGGATTACTGTTCGAAACGGGATCGAAATCGGATTCGATATTTGTAATAGGGTGCAAATTATATAATTGGTTGGCAAAATTGACTTAAACTGTTTGATTACAAGTGTAGGTACTATACTTTACATTCATATGCAGCAAAATACTTAAAATTTCAATAAAAAGATATCCTGTTGTAACAATAATAAAGTTAAAAGAAAATCGTACCTGTTTGATTTTAGCAAGTATTTCTTGTGCCTCCTTAAGGGCATTGTCAATCTTAGGTCCAGTGCCAGGTTCCGTGTTTGACGCCAGTGACTGCACTTCATTGATAATAGTATTAACAAGGTTTATCTCGCGAATAACGTCCTGCTCTAAATTGTTCATGTCCTTCAGATCATCCTCGGCATTCTTTTTCCATTTTTCACCATTCACCTCATGAAACTCGACCTCTCGTTTCAGTAAGTATGCATTTTTACTTAATCGGCGAATTTCTTCTTTAAGTGGTTCAAAATTAATGCGACGTGGATCGAGTAGTCTGACTTCTGGAGCCAGTTTGAACAGTGTTTCGTTAATGAAGTCGAGGCGTTGGTTTGTGAAGAAACTGTCAGCAACATTCTGAAGTAAAAAGATTAAAGTAAAAATAAACTCGTGTACTCTTGCTTATAAGTTAATTTTAACTGTTATAAGTTAAAAATCGTCGAAATGATCAAATTGCTTAGGTATATGCAGCGATCATTTATCTATCATAGTAATTGCACTGGATTTTTCTTAGTTTTGGTGATTGGTCGAAATCGATCTCTGATTCTTTAAGATATTTTGTGATTCTATTAACATATATTTTTTAATAATAATGATCAAATAGGTATCAAATTATACTTGTCCAATTTTTCAAATTTAATAAATTTACTTTAACTCTTAATACACACAAACACACGCGCAGTTACACGCGTCTCATTCCGAGTATGTAATGTACATAAGATTCAAGTGCGCTACGGGTGTTCGGTGTTTCATCCATGCACATTGTTTGCTCAGCAAGTATGTAGGGTAAGTGACCGTATTAGTGTGCCCTTAAAGCAGACGACAGTCCGTATTAGTGACACTTTTTAACTTACGATTATTAACAAATAATACATCAAACCTAACAGGGACCACTACCCTAGTATCTGCGTTTTATATAAGATAGAAGAATAAATTTAAGTAGCCTACTATGTAAGAAAACTTCCATATATATAGGTATATAATTTGTACATTTGGAAACGCAAAATGTAAACATAATATATCTATATATATGGAAGTTTCCTAACAGTGTAGCGGTAATCACCTGGAAAGAATTTGCGACTGGGTCGAGTATTCTTTCGAGTTCATCAGTAACATCGAGAAGATCATGAGTACACTTGTCGCAAGTCTGGCAGCCTCTTCTTTCGTCAAGTACAGTTCGGTGAGGACAGTGGTCACATTTATCACCAAGTACACCAGGGAGACACTCACACTGACCAGTTATTGGATTACAGGACGCTCCTCGAGAATACCCAATGGTACATCCACATGCTGTATAATAAGAAATATGTTTTATATGAATCCTTAATGCCAAAAATCGGATCACAGATTAAGAATAACTAAATACTCACATGTGCAGCCCTCCGGCCCATAATTCCAAAATCCAACCATGCACTGATCGCACATTCGTCCCTCTACTCCAGGCTTGCATTTGCATTTTCCATCTTCGTCAGCACACTGGCTACTTTCAGATGCTTCGCCGCAGTTACAAGGCTTGCAGCCCTGGCAGGACGAAAAGCCGTAGTGGTTGTCCTTGCAGCGGTCGCACTTATCGCCGATGACATTCTCACGGCACTGACAGATACCGTTATGACTGTCGCAATGGTCCATACCTGGAAATATTTTATTTGTTTGCTTAATGTTTTTTTTTTATCATGATGCTCCTGTTATCTAGCATGGGTGTACGATGGGAAGAAAAAAGCCTATTGTCTAGTTGCAACCTTTCGAACATCTCAGTGTATTTCTCATTAGGTGAAGAGGCTACCGCTTGTCAAACACTAATAAATGATTTGTTCACTATCCTTTAACTACTAGAGGGTCAAGATTTAAAAAATGATAAAATGTTTGAAACCCATAAAAATTAGTACTAAAGTTTCCTCGTTACTAAACTTAAATCTGGATCAAAGAAGGTAATAATTTAAATTCTAATCAAATGAATAAAAACTTGTAGTCATAAGAACATAAATAATTCAATAATTTAGTAAAAAAAACCGATCTATATAAAAAAAGCCGTTAAAAGTCTATTTGGTTGAAAAAGCGCATTCTTACCGCATTTGTCACAATAACAGCTCTTGCAATCCTTCCTCTCAACTGCATCACCAAAGAAGCCTGGCGCGCACAGATTGCAAGCTTCGCCATACGTGTTATTTAAACACTTGAGGCATTCTCCGCTAACGGAATCACACGAATCGAGCTCGTTGGTGTCGATGTTTCCTGAGCATTCACAGGATTTGCAATGATCTCCGATCTGTTCGGGCCGACCAAAGAAGCCAGCGGAGCAGGACTCGCAGCGCGCTCCGTAATAACCAGGGTGGCAGTCACAGCTGATGCGGCTGCCATCGTCGCTGACCTCGCATCCTCGAGCGAAATTGTTGGAAGGAATAGGCAAGGGACAGGCACAAATGAGACAGTCAGTCGGTGTACCGATGGTCGCGTTTCCATAATAGCCCTCCTGGCAAAGCTCGCAATGATCGCCTGTCGTGCCATTTTTGCAGTCCTAGAACATAGTTTCATTAAATAACTTTGATTTTAATTCAATTTTAGTTAATAAGAGTGTGGTTAAATAAGATTGATTTTGCTTGTAAATTATTGTACATGAATGTATGATCGAACGAGTTTTAAGAAAATTGTGAAGTGTTAGTTATATGGACCTTAAAGAGACCATTATAATATTACTTACTCTAACAAAAACTAATACTATTTATCTATCATGAAGGGTACAGAGATAGAATTAAATTTTTTTTTTCTAATTTTAAAAGAAAAAAATTGTCAAGGGAGAATGTACTACATTTAAACTTTCTAAAAGAGATCAAATCGCGCAAAATTGTTATTTTAAGGTACCAGAATGTTACAGGATAATAAGTAACAAAAACTTTTTACCGAAACAATTGTAGCACTCAAAAATAAAACGATAGCGAAAGGTTGTTAATGTATGAAACTTTCACAGCTGTTTTTCAGCCGCTTAACATAAGTATCTTCTACAAATCCAATGAAATAGAAGAAGTTTCGTGAAATGAGGTATTTTATAAAGATTAAGAATTAAAAGTAATTGTTCAAAATCTTACGATACAAATTCCTGTGTTAACATCACATGAATCAGCGTGTCCACTGCATTGGCACTTGACGCAGGTTCCTCCATAAGGTCCAGGCAGCCTGTAATAGCCTTTAGCGCACTCCTCGCAAGAGAGTCCTTTGTAGTTGGGTGGACATTGACATTTTTCTACGCTGCTCGCTAATTCTGTGTTGGGTATATACGATTCCGATGCTATGTCAAGGGACACATGAGATAGTCTGTAGAAAATAAATTTTAATTACTAATTTGATTAAAAAAAGACCTTAATAAATATGAACTTTCGATATTTACGTGACAGTCAGAGATGGTTGCCAGTACGTGGCTCGAATGTAAATTCCTCGCAAGTCTCCCAACACGACCATTATCTGTTCTCGAGTAGCTCTAACATTTTGTCTAGATTCGAAATTAGATTCAACAAGGTGAACCGACGCCCTAAAACTCTCGAACGATGGCGGTTGCTCTTCCGCTCTGTATATTAAAAAGTGTTCTGCTCCCTGTAAAATGACGTCAGCTCCGGGAACCGCCTGACCAAATGGCCCTGTCGTGTAGTAAATCGTGAAGTTCAACCAGCCACCATAAGAAGTCAGTTTCTTATTGAGGTAGCTTTCTGGGGCTGACAAATAGACAATGGACTTTTCGTCGACATCTTTCATGTCTACGACGATGTGTGTGTCGTTGATTTGCTGTGGTATGACTTTGAGAATTTCCACCGACTCGTTTCTTTCATTAATAAGTGCGACGTCCCAGCTGTTCATGTCCATCGCGTACGTTCTGTATAGATCAGCAGATCTGCACCTTGTGGTTTTGCCGAAGCAAAAGCACTCGCTGCATCCCTTTTCATTTCCCGCTTGGAGGTTGAACATGCCCTCTTTACACAAATCACAAGCAGATCCCTGGACGTTATCCTTACAGAAACAATCAGCTGTTTCTTGATTGCAAATCGCTGTGGTTGTACCACGCACATCACAATCACACTTGTCGCAGTAGGGGAAGGCATAGTGACCATCCTTACACTTGTCGCACTGTCTGTTGACAACATTTTCTTTGCAATTACAGTTACCTGTGAGCAGATCGCACTGAGGATTGTTGCCAACAACGCCGTACGGCGAGCAGTTACATTCGTCACATCCTATCTGCGGAGCATATCCATATGTGCCGGGCTCGCACTGGTCGCAACGATCACCAGTCACGTGTTGCGGGCAAACACACTCACCGGTCTCTGGATCGCAGTAGGCCGTACTTGGGCAATTACATTGTCGGCAATTCGGAAAACCGTAGTAGCCGGGCTTACACATATTACACCTGCGACCAATAATGTGTGGTTTACAAGGACACTGGCCACCAAACTTCTCGCACTCGAAGCTCACCGTGCCCTCGACATCACAGCTGCAAGGCAGCGCGCCGTTGTTGTAATGGCTTGTGATGGAGAAGACAGAGTCGCGGCAGAAGCCCACTTCGGTCGTGTTAATGAAGAAATGATTGGTACCGCATGTTTTAATAAATTCTTTGGTCTGATCGAATTGGAGCTTTTTGAGGTAGTCGTCGGTGTATTGGTCGGCGGGAATCACGAGGATGTAGTCCAGCCAGATACCTTTGCCAGTGTTCTCTTTTAGCGTTATGACAAAGTTTTCGATCAACTGGAAGCGAGTATTATCTGCAAAATAATTGTTAGAAATATTTAGTTTCTTTTTATATGAAAAAAAATTATTTTTTTATTTTTTTATTTTTATATAAAAATTACCATCTAGCTGACGAACGAGACTGCGGCAACCACTATTGCTTGGGCAATGTGCCATTGGTACCTTAGCTTCATAAAATTTACCATTCTGAACGAGAACCTCCAGATCGAATTCCGGATAATCGGGTTGATAGTACTGTACAACAAATACATAATCACCAGGATGCGGTACTTTGGCCGGAATATCAATCATTGAATCTTGCTCGTTTAGGTAAATAAATTTGGAACTGTTATCATAAATGCCGTCGGGTGTACTAGCGACGTCTATGATCTGATTGTTTTGCTCTAATTCAATTTTTTTAGCGTCTGGAGTCTCGGGAAATACTCCTTGGACACACTCGCCGTCATTCCTGACGCACACTGACTTTGGATTTAAAAAGTCGATAGACCATTCTTGAGCTGGTACCGCTACGATGGACTTGACGGCCACATTTGTGTCTGGGTCACCTTCTACAACGACTGTCACATAGTTCGTGGGGAAGTTCATATAGGCGATTTTACCCGTGGTATCGGTGACCACTTGCCGACATACGCTTGAGAATGTGCACGGATACAGAGTTGCCTGGGATAAAAAGTATATTTGTTTATGAGCAATTGGTAAAATTGAACGTTATACAGTATATTGTGCATAAAAAGAATGTTACCTTGCCATTATATATGGCATTAGCCTCGATGAAAACGGTGGCAGTACGAGTCTGTGTATTCGGCGGCGTGACGTACGTAATGATGAGCACGTGAGGTCCGGGCTTTGTTATTGTCAATTCAAAGTGCACCTTTCTCTGTACATCGTTGATCAGCGGTATTTTGTTCTCGCCCAATTCTTCAAGTGTATCTTTATCGGTTAGATACTCCGTCAGAGGATTCCTGGCGTTGTTGTCGCCAATGTAGCCGCCGGTACCCAGGACTGAATTGAACTTGGAAATACTCGGGTATGCATAATGCCGGCACAGGCCCTTATAGCCAATTTGGCATGGCGTGCTGACTTCCTGTGTAAGAATGCTAGCTTCGTAGTACTCAGCTGGAAGGAGGACAAAGTAGTCGAGGAACAAGCTCTTGTCAATGGTAATGGTAACGGTCCAGTGACCAGGGTTCATGACCATAACCGACGGGAGGTTTCCTTGAGCACCTAAAATCGTAATTAAATGAAGGCATGAGTAAGTAATAAACAATTACGATTTGATTATAAATGATGAAATTTTCAATGAGCTCGTAGGCGCAAAAACGTGAAAAAATAAAATGGAATTCTTACCAGCAACAGTAACGAATGAGGGCTTGCCAGTCGCCTTGAACTGTACTTTGAAATGCTGCTCGACTTCAAGATGACTATCTGGTGTAACTGTCACGAAGCCGAGTATCGGCTCGTTATTCGGATTAACATAACGCAAGACCATACGGTATAAAGAAGATTTCGGCACTTCGACCTCGTGAATGATTTTGTTCCACAAAGGCGAAAAGACGGCGTAGCCTCGCCAGCTATAACCTGGGAAAAATTCCTCCTCAGAGCGATGGTGCACAGAACGATTGCTGGGTGTACGTCCATCTTCAGCCTCGTATTGGTACTGGTGTAACGTGGGGAAGTAATGCATGCGCATTGGCTTGTTGCAGGTCTGGCCCTCGATACGGCTACGGCATTGGCACTGCCCGGTCTCCTTGTTGCACGACGTGCTTAGCGAACCACCAATGTCGCACGAGCATTCTTAGACACAGAAATGAAAATTTCGTGAGATTCTAAATTTATATACAGAAGCTATTCGTTGCGAAAGTTCGGTTTAGAAACTTACCGGAACAACCGAATAGGTTGCTCTCTTGCAGATTGTACATGCCATCGATACACTTGGTGCAGTCTCTACCTGTGACGGCAGGTTTGCAAATGCACTGACCAGTTTTTCCGTCGCACTCGCCAATGCTTCCTATTACACCAGGGATGTTACACCGGCAATCTACACGAAACAAATAATAGCCACATTAAATTTTATATTGTATATTTCGAAAATTTCAAAAATTACACGCTTTCTTGTATTCGTTAAGTGAGTATTTAACAATTTACCTTCGCATCCATCAGGATTGTTGTGTTGCAAATTCCAAAATAACTTTTTGCATTGATTACAAATTCTGCCTTCGACACGCTGCTTGCACTGACAGAGCTCGCCGGCTGGCAAACTTCCGCAGCCCTGGAATGTGCCAGCGATACCGGCGGGATCACAGTTGCAACCCTCACAAGTTGGGAAGTTGTAAAAGTTCTCTTTACATTTATCGCAACGGTCGCCATCGAAGTTGTCACGACATTGGCATTTGCCGTCCATGTCGCAAGAGACGCCAATCGAGCCGTGAGAATCGCAGTTGCAGCCTATAGAAAAATGTCAATGAGTAAACTCGCGTATGAGGAAATCAAACGACATTATTATAGTACTTGATTAAGAATGTATAATTCAAAACAATGAACGGTTTCATCATAGTGTCATGATGAAAAATCAAGATAAACAAACATTTGAGATGAATTTGAGAAAATAATTGGAACAAATACTTACCCGTACACTCTGGATAATTGTAATAGCCGGGTGCACACTGATTGCAGGTCTTGCCAACGAAGTTTGAAATGCAGGAACATTTACCGCTGGCATCGCAGCTGACCGATGATGTGCCATTCTTGCTGCAATTGCAGGGTTCGCAGTTCGGGTAGCCGTAGTAGCCGCTGATACACTGATCGCAGCGAGGGCCGCCATAGCCTTCTTTGCAAATGCACTGGCCATTTTCTTTGTCACAGACGCCAAGTTCCGTGCCTCGAGTATCGCATTCGCAATCTAAACATTAAATATTTTGATCGATAGTTTCAGTATTATCATATGGGAATTAAATTTAACTTATATACGTGTGAGAAGTACAAAATTGTTCTAATTTTTAAAAAGTGGTAAATCTTTTTATTATAAAACGAGATCTTATTTTTCATTCTTATTACAAAGTGTCAGACTCTTGACTTTTCTACTTATTTTATTAAACTTTCTAGATTCAAACTTTGAATCGTTGAGACGATTCATTTTTACGATTAAAATAAACCGAAAAGCTACTTAATCTCTCTTCATTCGCCCTTCTTCAATGAAGTTTCAAATGTTGTATAATGTAAATATCTTAGAGTTATAAATTGAGCTGACTCACATGTACACGCCGGGTAGTTGTAGTACCCATCCTCGCACATATCACAGCTTCTACCACCATAGTTGTTCTTGCACGTACAATTTCCAGAAATCACGTCGCAAACGTTGTTAAGGGATCCAACTTCGTTACAGGCGCATGCTGAAATATTTCAATATATTTTTCAATATAATAAATCCAGAGAGTATTGAGTAAAAGTAATTTTAAAAACTGCAGAATATTGCGTAGCGTATTGTAGAAAATGTTTCTTTTACCAAGCATGCTATTCATTCAATAACTATTTCATAAAATCAATTATACATTTTCAAGTGATAATACTTACGCAAACATTTTGGAAAATCATAATATCCCTCAGCACATATGTCACAGTAGTGTCCGGCGTAGTTTTCTTTACATGGACACTGACCTTCAGTGGCCTCGCAATGGTAGCCATCAGTGCCATTGAGATTGCACTCGCAACGCCGACATGAAGGGTAGCCAAAGTAGCCGTAGCTGCAGGAGTCACAGTTGGGAGCACTGAACTCCGGTCGGCACTCACATTGACCAGTTGAGTCAAAGCAGTTGCCAGTGGAGTAGAAGAAGTCACAGTTACAGGCTGTGAAAAGTATAGGTACATATTTAATTTTTATTTTTAAACAGCATACAATGTATATCTTAGAAATAATTAAATAATTATATAGCAATTTTTTTCTATGAAAGTAAGCTTTTGAAGCAAAATTTATTATACCCGTTACTAATCTTTAGTTCCATTAAAAAAAAATGTTTAAAAAAAAATCATTCATAATTCATAAGACTAATTCATAGATCCGGACAATCCTTATTCATCTTTATCAATAATATGCTTGAGAAAAACTCACGTTGACAAACATCGGTAGCATTGAGCGGTTTGTTGGCTGGTTTGTAGTACTTGGGCTTGCAGCGGTTGCAATTTATACCCTCGGTGTTGTGCTTGCAGTTGTTGCAAACACCACCACCTTCATAGTTTCCATGGATATCCAGAGATAGATGTTTCTCGTCGACTTCTGGATCGTAGTCGCAGTCGTCCGAATGATTAAAACAGTTGCAAGCTGTGCAAAACATACAAATTTTAAGTTACAAAAACCAACTTAACATTTAATTTTAAGAAAATCTAAAAGATGCTGGTTTTATTCTTAAAATGAAAAAAAAATGGGATTTCTTTTCTTGTAAATACCATCAATTTATCTTTTAGAAAATTCAAACTGGAATTGAATAATATCCTTCGTAGATGTACTGTTAGGTAGTGACAGCGTGTGTCTGCCTTGTAATAGAACCGGCACGAACGAATATATCAGGTGTGAAGAATGAAATCGCAAACAAATATTTTCAGAATCTTGAGTATATATTAGAAATATATATTCTCGTGATTCTAAAGAAAGCGAAAAAGGTACTTACGTTCGCAGACAAACTTCTTAGAGTATGTAGACTGCCTCCACTTCTTTTGCTCAAATCCTTTACAGCAAGTATTACATTGAGGCCCACAAGTATTATGTTGGCACTGGCAAAGTAACTTCTTTGGTTGGTACGGGTCAAGTGCATCACAGGTATCGGCGTGACCGTTGCACATGCACCGTCCTCCGATACTGATATCTTTGATGGAGTAGAAGTACTAAGAAACAAACAATTTTAATTCAAAATAACAAAGAATAGTTCAAAATGTATAACATAATGATATAAATTAATGAATGACAAAGATAAGAAATAAAAGCTTTTTTTATTCTATTTTCGTATTTTCTTAACTATTATTGTTACCCATACATAATTTTTAGAAATAACATCTTTAGAACTTATGTATATGAAGAAATCCAGAATTTTGTTCAATGATACGCGTTCCCAAACCGCTCAAATTTTTTTTTGAAGGCACACCTTCCGGACATGGGTTTTCTTATTTCTTGTGTCACCAAATACACGAGAGAAATCGTGTACAATTAAAAATGTCTTTGCCTCACATTGTTTTGAAAGGTTGAAATTTTTCAAGAAAATGGTAAAAAAAGCCCCTTTCTTTAAACCTCAGCCATTTATCCCAGAATCGACCAATTCAAATTTTTTAAAAAGAAATTAAAACTAGAAAGAAAGAGCTTTAATTCGCATTTTGGAAAATTAAAAAAGGTCGATTCCTTCAAAAGTTACAAAGGTTTGAAGTTGAACGTCGAAAAGGCATAAAAATGCGCTCAAAGTCGGCGCTGCCGATTCCTGCGATTTCTCCATTTTTATGCCTTTTCGACGTTCAACTTCAAACCTTTGTAACTTTTGAAGGAATCGGTGCACGCAAAAAGGGACGCAGTGTAGGAAATTTCCATATAGCCAAGGTATTTTTTTGCATGCACCGATTCATATGAAATTAAATATATATAGGTATAACGAATAAAGAGAGAAAAAATAAATCTAATACTTTCAGCTTCAACTCGATATTATATCGGAATGGTTTTTATAAGAAGTCTTTTTTTGATTATTTTTTTGCTGTTTATGTTTTTCGAGTAGGTCTTTGAATTTTCCAAGCATATTTTTATATTACTTTTTTGCTGAAATATTTTTAGTTTCATTTAAACCGATCTATAATTATCAATAAAAGATGAAGTTATTCCTAAAAATATTTCCTTACGATTATTTTATCTGTTGATAATTAAAGAATTGTTTCTTTTACATTTCTAACAACCACTGCCTGACAATCCTGCAAGAGAAAAAATACCGAAAACTACTTACACGTCTTGTTACCGTCGGATCTTGCCTCCTCACGGACATCAAATGTCCCAACAGATTCTTCGTCTTCATAAAACTAAACCTCACGTTTGTCGCCCTCGTCCATTCCTGCAGTACGGTTGAGTTGAAATAATGTTTCGCCGAAGGCCTGTTATTCAAAATGGAAATCGGTATCTCGCCACCTTCTAGCGGAACGATACCCGAATAGTCAGTAGTACAGATGACGGAATCGTCGCGTGTGATGGGTGTGTGACTGTCGACACCGAAATACGTTACACAGTCGCTGTCCGAGTCCGCAAAGTACTGCCATGGCATGAAGGTCTTACCGTTGTCCGTGGATTTCTCTAGGGACCAAAGTCGGGGCCGGGGTGAATTACCCATGCGTACAAAGACGTAGGCAACGTGGAATTGCTGCAGAAAAAGGTATACAAAGAAAAAGGTATACAAGTTATTGTTTAAACCTATAGGTGATATGAGTTTAATCGGTTTTTGTTCGCGTATAAATTAGTATTTCCCATAGTATTTGTACTTAATCTATGTCGTTTTATTATATTAACCCCCTGCGCAATTGAACGAGATATTTCATTACATTGACCAGGAAAACTAGTGCACATGGGAGTTAACTGATAATAACGACTTCATAAATAAATAATACATTCTTAAAAAATATTGAAAGTGAGCTATATATATATATATATAAAGTACTTTAGCTTCCGCTAGCTCCATTATTCCCGCAAATGCGGGAGCTAAAGTATTTTTTTCCTGGCTTTTGAGGCTAAGTGGCCATTATATTGGAGATGGGAATAAAAAGTTTTTTCTATCAAGAGAGAAAACTCATAGCGAGTCAAAAATGCTTTTATAGTACTAATATAATATCCCGCTAATATAACATCCTCTAATTGTCTATGTTTTCAATGAATTTGGTTAAAACTAATAAAATTATAACTCAAAAATACAAAATAACTTCCAAAATCTATAAAGTGGCCACAATGGAGATGAGAACATGGGACTAAAGTCGGTCATTCCCTTGGGTGAGCACTGCATAATGTACACAGTTGTTACATATGTACTATTTCCTCTCGTTACTGAGATTTTTTCGCCCCGCTATTTCGGGACGCTCGAAAAACTCAACTTTCCATCCACTTTACAGGCATGATGAAAAATGGCGTTTTTCGCCAAAATATTCTGAAAGGGTCTCAAAGGTCTAGTTCCAAAATTCGAAATGATTCAAAAGATTAATGTCTTTCAATAAAATTTTACAGATTTAAGAGGTATTTTAACTAAAAAAAAAAGTTTTGTTTGAAAGCCTTGTTCAAAAAAAAAAGAAAACTTGATTTTTGTCCTGCTAGAATTCGTCCATCAATGGTTTTTATTATATAAGCTGTAAGAGGAATAGTAACAAAGAATAATAGTACGCCTTTACCCCCGTGTTACATGCAGTACTTCATTGTGACACTTTATACACTTTATGAAAAGTTATTTTGTATATTTATGTGTTATAATTAGTTTTAACGAAATAGTAAAAGATTAGACACCACTTTTGCTCCGCTTATCAGGCTATACAACGGCCATTATAGTGAAGATGGGAATAACGTAATTCGACTAATAATTAAATAAATTTCAAAAACAATGTAAGAAGAAAAAATACAAAATTATGGCATACTGCCTTTTTTGATTCCATAAAAAGGGTTAGTAAGCTTACAAGAAATATCGAATCTTTAAATAAAAACATTTTATCAGATTCTCGGATAAGTCGAAATAATTAAATTAAAGGCATTACCTATCATCTACTGAATGGATATTTCTTAAATTGAAGTGACTCGAATTTGAATATGAAATATTTAAAAAAAAATGATACCTCTTCTTAATTATTTTGCATCAGCGACTAAAAATATGCATAATCTGAGGATAACTAGATTTTATATAAATATTAATTTACTTGTATATCAAAAAGAAAACAAGAAACTTGTTATAGCTGTGGTTTTAGTTAATTTTTCTTACGAAAAATTAGATTTAAAGTGTGTACGTGCGCCGCACTGTGTGTATAAGACAGATTCGAGATGAAAAGAAAATTATCCATAAGTCTAAAGTTTATTTTGCCATTAATTTTTTTTTCTATGTTTTTTATGTTGCCATTAATTCTATTTCTATGTTTCACTCATTCTGTATAAAAATATATAATGAGTTATTTAAGATTTATAATCACGTATTTGATTCTTAATTAGCCACTTACAAACTATTATAAACTAAAAATTATTTCGTTGTAAAATTTTAAAAACATTAAGGATTTTTAAATGAATTTCCGTA
>JAPYZP010004339.1:0-10935 GCA_030522985.1 Torymus sinensis
TTTGCAGGTTTAGATAATTTTTTATTTTTTATCCTTATAACTCCCCCTGAAATTGAACAAGGAAGAAAATGAGACCTTCCAAATTAAAATTGGATAAAATGTAAAAAAGATTAACTTCCGTTGTTGAATTTTCTTTTAGGTGCCGGTAATTAATGTTAAAAGTAATTAAATTTTGCCAAAAAAATGTTGTAATTTCACTTTATAATTTTTCACAGAATTTTGAGTTGTAAGAATCCACACGAATGAATCTGACAACGTTTCAAAAGTACCTGTGCTAGTAGAACATCCATATAATTATTACAACATTTTATTATTATTATTGTTATAACGTACAAATTAAAACATGATAAAATAACATTATTTACATAGTATATAATTGAGATACATAGTAATTGAAATTAAAACTTAATTTACCTTAACATAATTTAGAAAAAAAAAGATTTATTTTTGTTAGCAGCAACACTCAACTTATGCTCGGTATGTAACACACGGCCAATACTGGGCATTAATCGAGGGGCCAGAACTGAACAAAATAGTATATTACGCACCTAGGGAGCAAAAGTAAAGAATGTCCCAGATCGTATGTAAATTGTCACCCGAGTCGAAGGCTTTTACTCCCTAGGCGTGTAATACACTATTATTTTGAATGAAGCCACCTATACCAACCCGGAGAAACGTTAATTTATTCCTGAATGTTTAAAGAAGAAGTAGAAATGGTTAACAAAAAAAATATTACAACAACTGAAGTAAAGAGAGATGAGAAGACTAAAATAAATTTTAACATTGTGATTCTTGTTATAATACTAAATTCACATATAACTTTGTAAATTCTCCATTTAAAGTATCAGGCGCAGAAAAGATATTTCACACAAATAAGTAATAATCTGATTCAAATAACTCCAGACTACTTTTACGAACGGCAAATCAATCATCGGCGAAAGTCTCAAAAAAACTCCCAACTGAAACCCAATGTAAATTCGTCTGGAAAATTCCCGATTGTAAACCAAGTACTTATACATAACTGCACCGCTACTTGGCGAGCTGCTTTCCAAACGAAAAAAAAACGCCCGCGCTCCGCATGCCAACAATTCCCGCGCCGAGTATATACGCTATGCTAATGCGGGATCAAAACGGCGCGTAATTAGTCACAATCGTCGCGTCTAATCAAATTCCCCCGCGGAGCGATAACGAATAGGCATCACAATTGATTTCACCTACAGCTGAATTACGCATACCGCTCGAATGTGCATTTCAGCTTACGTATATACCTATATACACGTGTAGTTTTACGCGTGTCCGGCTAATCTTACGGAAACGAACAGTCGCTCGAAAATCTCTCTCGCGCGACGATCTGCACAGTGCGCAGACAACGGTAGATCAATATGCAGCGGCTCCGACGAATCAGCCGGCCCGCGCCTCGTCACCTCTACTGCCTCCTCCTCCAATTACTCGTCATCCTCGCCGCCGCTGTCGCTGCAGCAGCAGGAATTTCCGAGTAAGAAAAACCGGCCTCTTGAATTTCACCGTCTTTCGCGCCTTGCTGCACGAGACAAGTACAAATGGGGGGAGCACATATATGCGCACCGTGTTATATGCATGTGCAGCGTGACATATAATACGTCTCGCGCGCGGAGCGCGCGTGTTATAATAATGTGGCGTGTGTGCGCATGAAGCTGGTCTGACGAGGAAATTTAATTTCGCGCGCGAGCTGAATTTTCTGCGTCGTCGTCGTCGGCTCGGCTGAATTATTAGTTGTTGTTTTTTTTCGGTTCGTAAGCGTGTAGTGTGTATACTATACTGTTAGATGGGCATACATATTGAAATGCGCGCGTATAGGTGGTGCATGCATATGAGCTTATCGCGGGAGAAATTGGTACGCTCTTGCTATACCTGATTGGTAACGAGTTTATGGCGTTAGGTGAAGCATTGATTGCGTCAGGTTTGCGACTGAGATTGGAGATCAATTCCGGGTTTTGTTTTTGGAGTACCGTAATTGCAGATTGATTCGGAACGGGAGCTATGAGATACTTTAGCACATTGATTCTTTTATCTTTTTCTTTTAAACTTTCTAAAATAGTATACCTATGAATATATATTATATATAAAATTTAATATGACCTTTTATTTTTATATAATAATAGTAACTATAATTGCAAATAATAAATAAAAGCTTATCTTCACTGTATTAACAAAGCCGGTTAGTATAGCGGATAAAAATTAAAGAGCCGAAACTCTTCTTTATTATTTAAAATTCATTTTTCTATACAATTCCCTTAGTTACAATACTCATCATACATGAAAATATATATTAACATTAAAAGTATATTTTGATCCTCTGACATTGAAAGCGAACAATTCAAACAAACCCTTCCTCGTCCACGCTCCACCCATATTCCAGCGAATTAAACCCTCCTCAAAACCATACCAAACTTTCTGCGTGCCGCACTGACTTTCCGCACTCTATATCCTTGCAGAACAGGTGTCAGCGGCGCAGCCGGGCAGCTGGTCTCCGGCGGAAACGCAGCAGCAGCGCGACTCTTCGCACAAAGGCTAACATCGATTTCCTCGCCTCTGTCCCGAGCGCGGAACATCAAAGGGGCGGCCAAGACGAGCGCTATAATCTCCGGTAGAGGAGGAGATACCAAGTTGGCGCGCGAAAAAGCAAAGGAGCTGAATTTGCCAGATTATTGGGATGTGCTGGTGGGAGACGGGAGAGGAAGTTTGCTTGGGGGTAAGGAAGTGGCTGGTGTGCTGGTGAAGTTTCTGATGAAGGAGTATTTGAGGATTGTGCCAAGAGATAAGCAACGGGGTTTCATGAATGCCGTTGCGAGAATTATTATGAATGGTAGATTGCGTGGAATGTTAGAAAAATATTTTGTGAGCAAAATTGTGAGAAAAGTAAAAGTGTATACTGCGATGGTACCAGATGCAATATATCAAAATTTGTTGATTTATATCGTAGAGAAGGATGTAAAGGATAATGAAAATTTACTTGATGACCATATTTTGAAAGATGGTTTAGGTAGCGGGAAAAAAGAAATGTTTAGTTCTATACGACGAAAACGATTTCTGCACGAAGTCAATACGGATGAAAGAAGTAGATTTTTAAAAGATAGCAGGGAAACATCATCCGTCAACAATCAGATCAGACAAAAGAGGCATTCTTGGCATTTTATGGGTGAGAACTTCTGGGCTACAACACCTCAAAGTCATCTAGTTTACACGGGAGTGCCTACGATAATGGTGCAATGGCCACAAATCCCTTCAGGTTTTAGTCCTCACGAGACGCAATATGACTGTAAAACTTTTGAATACAGGAATGCACCATTGTATCGTCAACCTGACTTTGCCGAGTGGCTGTATCCGGGTGATGCTGACGACTGGTACACCGAATCTGATGATAATAATGATGGAAAAGTTCCAAAGTATGACGATGATGACAGTGATATTATTGAAGACAATGACAGTAGTAAGAAGGAATCGGCCGATGAGGACCGTGATATTATTAAAGATAATGACAGTAGTAAGAAGGACTCGGCTGCTGAGGACAGTGATATTAAAGACAATGACAGTAGTAAGAAGGAATCGGCCGCTGAGGACAGTGATATTAAAAACAATAACAGTAGTAAGAAGGAATCGGCCACTGAGGACAGTGATATTAAAGACAATAACAGTAGTAAGAACAACTCGGTCGCTGAGAACAGTGACATTAAAGACAATAACAATAGTAAGAAGGAATCGGTCGCTGAGGACAGTGGTATTAAAGACAATAACAGTAGTAAGAAGGACTCGGTCGGTGAGGGCAGGGATACTCGTAAAGACCCTATTAGTAGTGATCAGAAATTTGCTGCTGAGAGGTTGAAGACTGGTGGACTAAGTCAGATGCTCCAATACAACAAGAACACTTATAAGAAGAATCGACCGTTGGATCACTTGAAGTCGCATCAAAACCCACCTTGGCCACAGAAGAACATTGTTGGTATTCCTTCGGTTAATAAGCGTAAACCACGTAGGAGGACTAAGCGTCCGAAAAATAAGCCTACAAATAAAATTTTTAAATGAAAGTAGAACGTCATTTGATTAATTTTTGTAAAGAATATAAATTAAATTATTTTTATATATACAGTTTTATAAATACCATTAGTATCCACCAAAGAGTAAATAAGTTATTTAATTTAATGAAAACTGAAATAATTCGGTGTTTTTGTTATACAATGAAAATGTTAAGAAGAATATTGTAAATAAAAACGTTTCCTTCAGTCGATTAAAAACATGGGTGACGAATGATCTTAATTGAAAAGGGGCATTAGATCAAAACATAATTAGGATTGATGCTTGTTGCAGCTGTGAAAAAAAGAATTTTCTTTGACGATCCAAGTCTAAAGTATTAAAGTAAAGTTGAAACCGCAAGTCGAGGAAGCTCAATCTTTCTTCGATCTGCGAGAATAGAGATAGTCGTATAGACTTTCAATCCGGTGCGATCATAAAATTTCCTTTTATCGTCGAACCGCGAAAATCGCGTGTCACCTAAGGAGAAAAGGAATAAAAAGCGCCATTGTAAAGGAGAAGCGTCTGAAAATAAAAGTAAGAATAGATCATAAGAAATAAAGCTTTCGTTTATATCACTTAATACTTTATTAACAAATACACTCTTCTGCATCTATGTACAATGTGACAAGTCTGCAAACTTAACAATCTCCTGTTACTTACTACTTCATTATTATGATTCTTACAAATAAATCATTTTTTTCACTACGACTACTAGTTTGTACGTAAGTCGTTAATTTCTCTTGTTGATCTTCCATTGTATATCCTTCTCACGTACATCAATAATAATTAGTGACAATAAATTTTCTTTTATCAATAAAAATACATTCTTGCATATATATAAGATTCAGTTCGTCAACAAGATTATTCATATACAACGAAAGATCACACAGTACATCTTTTATAATAAAAAGCTCATAAGACGTAATTTCGACATCTCCCAAGACATCTCTAATATAGACTGTAAATTCTGCTAGTTATACAAAAAGTTTAAAAAAAAAAAAAACTAGAAAGATAAAATACACGCCACGAAACTATGATGTCCTTACGGAATACAAGAGGAATAAGCTACATTGATTACATTTGATTTGAAATATTCCGAGTCTCTTGTCAATATATAGAATTTCACCTTTCAGGCATATCTTCAGTCGAAATCAACGGGGAAAGGGAATGTCGTCGCTGTCCCGAGTTTGATAAAAAAAAAGCCTTCACCGGACGCTGTACCGATGAAGCGTCTGGATAACCGCGCGCATGCTCTCTATTTCGCGCTGCCGGACGACAAGGAACAGAGGTCAATAATTAGAGAAATAAACGATCAGTCAGGTTGCGCGATGACGATGACGACGATGTTGTTGTCTTTCCTCAGAGCGCGAAGTATAGAATGACGGTCAGAACGATGTATTCGACGTTGGCCAGAATAATCTCCCCGGTGCTGGCCTGATACGTCTGGTCAGTGGACTTGTGGCCGTTACTGTGGCTCTTCTGGCTCTGGTTGTGGTCGTCGTGGCCCGTGGTGTCATGGTCGTGATCGTGCCTTAGATTGTCTTTGTGACTATCCTGGTCTTGGCTGCGCTTGTACGTAGCGTCCCAGTTTTCACTTTTCATCTGGCTTTGAGCTGACCGCTTCGTTCGTTTGAGCATCAGGTGCCTCAGATTCACGTGGGACTCTTGATTACTTGACTGTACTTCCAAAGTTGAATTATTGTATTTTGGATCCCGAGATTTGGAACTAAGGCTGGAATTGGAAGGTACAGGGGATAAAAGAGTGGATGAACTCGATTTAGGACTCCTTTTCGAGTACACAGCGGCAGACGATGCGGTTGGCAAGTATAGGTAGGTCAAATCTAATCGTTCTCTGTCAGCAGCAGCCATTTCCATGTCATCGACGCTATCCAGTTTTAATTTTGTTCTGACAAGTTGAACTTTCTTTTTGGACTGTTTCTTTATTCCGTTACGATCGGGCGGAGATGGAATAAAGACCGGTTCAAAGCTATCATTGTACCTTTCCGATGCTGTCTCTTTAACTTCCTCATCTTGCATCATCATTTCTAAACTCCTTTGTTCCAAATGTTTGTTACCACTGTTGTTATTGCTATTATCATTATTGTTATTAGTATTTTCATTTGAATTCCTCTTTAGGATAGGTTTGAATCCTTTCTCGATGACAATGGATCCAGGATCGAAGCCTGTATTTCTCGCTGGTTTCATCATCAATGGTCTCGTCAAGCTGGGTTTATGCTCAGACGACAGAGCCTCGCTCTGGGCAACTTTTGCCTCGATCTTAGCTCTCTGTTGTTGCTTTAGGTCGACTTTCATGAGTTTCGTTGGCTGATGATGATAATAATGGTCACGACTATAGGTCTGCTTGCCAAGAGTTTGCATTCTAGATATCATGGGTCCCTGCAATCTATCTTTGTAAACAGCCTTTTTTCTCTCGTAGAAGACAGGTGGTCTCGCGACAGGTACCATAGAGCTGGCTCCTGTTGATTGTTGCTGCTGGTACGACATCGGACCTGTCATCTGGGGATGTCGTCTGAGCGCCGTCTGATAGTACGCGGGTGGAGGAGGGACTTGGGATCTCTTCGGCACGATCATGATTTGCGGTTGTGGTGGTGGCGGTGGTGGTTGTTGCATTCTCATACTATTTTGAGCTTGCTGCTGCTGTTGCTGCGTCCTGGCGTAGAAGACGTTGTTGGGTGATGCGGCGGGCACGGAATAGGAGACGCGCATCGGGGAATCGGGTCCAGCCACCACCTGGTTCACGAGGGCGGACGCCGCGGGTCGTCTCATTACTTGGTGGTGATCTGCAACGAGTTTTGGGTATTGTGAATCGGGACTAGTGGGTTCGGTACTTTGGGACTCGGCCTCGGTGGCGCCAGCGTAGCTACTGCTGCTGCTACTACTACTGGGCTCCTGGACAGCGTAAGAAGCCAGGGATGGTGATGCCGGTTGATGATGGTAATGGGGCGGATGAGCATGGTGATGATGGTAATGATGGTTATAATCGTTATTATTATTGTTACTTTCTCGTTGGATTATGTAATTGATAGCGTCGTAGGTAAGTTTAGTGGGCGAGCGTCGCTGATCCTCGATATGCTGATCGACATATGAGGAGGGCACGAGAGTTAGTTGCGGGGGCGGCGGCGGAGGGAAATTACGATTATAATTATGATAATGATTGTAATGATAATGAGGCTGATAATGGTCGCGCATGTAAGGACCTGTTATTAGCTTGGCGGGATTATTATTAGTCGCCATTTGCGAATGATGATGAAGCTGATGATGATGAAGCGACGATGGATGATTGCTCGCTTGATTGCGCAGGTAATCGTAATCCTGAGAGCTGTACTCCTGGTGACGCAGGAAGAACTCCGGCGAGGGCGTTACCTTGCTCGGATTCACCCTTATGCTGGCCTCAGGTTCCAGATCCGCGGACTGCTGCTGTTGGATATCAGCATCGGCACTAGGTTCAACGATGACGGCGTGCTGCTCACTGGCTGCAGCCTTCTGGGAGTCGCAGGTGTCGTGCACGTGGATCTTCCAGCCGAGATAACGATGTGTGAAGCACTAGAACAGAGCATATGTTTTTAATAACTCGTATCTTAACATTTTATCAGGCCAGTTTGTCCTAAAACGTTATAACTCTTTTTTTTCGTTTTTGCCAAACTTACATTTACTCATCATACCAACATTTTTTCTAGCTCAATCAAATATTGTAGTTGAGATTTGTCAGCTACAAATTAGTCAAATTAGTTATTAATAAACTACACTGAATGCCAGTAATAGCCGAGGAGTATAAAAATTCCACACCATAATTGATTCCATAATTTAACTTATTCAAATTAATCTACTTTAAACTACTCGATTGTTAAGTCCACATACTTTTCGATGCACCTACATCTATTAAGACCCTAATCAATAACAGCACTGTAAACCCATCACTTTCACTTACTTCCCACTTCTACTTTTCCCTATCAACATCTCACAACTATACTTGAGTCCACGGCTACGGGCAATTCAACAAGAAGTTGCCACACCACATACATACCCATACAGGCATACACACGTACCTGATAGTAAACTGTATCGGGCGTGTCTTTGTCGGGCGTCCACTCCACGATGCCGGGCTCGCCAGGGTCGCATATCAGCGTGAGGGTACGCTGGTACGCGCCGAAGGAGCTGAATTCATCGGCGAGCGGTGCCTTCTGATCGGGCACCCAGTTGCAGAGCCGGCCTACTCCAGTCGGCCGTACTACGCCTCGCTGACGGCGCACTCCCGCGAATATTGTCACGTTCTACGGTGCGAATTCGAGCGTTAGCGTTTAGACATATTAATATTTACATTAATGTAATTGCTTTTGTAGCTTTTACTATAGCTGAGGTTTGTTGATTTTGGTTAGTATTTAATTGAGTGTTATATATAATACATGCTGTTAAAGTTTGTTTCGGATCAGTCGTGGTACAGTACTTTATTTCTAGAATAATTATGAATTGAATGCCTATATGAGAACTTATTTGTATTCAACATTAAAATAACGTATTAGAAAAATATCTTCCTGCAAGAGTGAAACACTAAATCAAATGTGACGAAAATGTCTTCATATTATTATAAATATGATTGACGACCCGGTATAGTCGATAAAAACAACATGGGTGTAGGGCCAACAAAAAAAAAAGGATCGAAACTTACGGCGCGCTCCTCGGACGACTTGTGCTGATAACCACCGACGGGGTCGTCGGTGATATAGAAGGGATGATAGCGGGCGGGCGTCTCGACATCGTCACCGCCCTCGGTGACGAAGGTGTAGTGCTTGCCCCTGACGACGTGGATCTCAGGGATGAGCAGGCCGTTTATGTACCAGGCGATGCCCCAGCCGACGTGACCTAGTTACGTAAAAGCTCTCGCATTATTATATGAAAATCCTCTAATATTGTACGCCCTTTTTCAAATTTTAATTAAGGCACATTACCGGTGATGGCGGGGTAGCCGTGTTTGCCGCCGGTCGGTCCCATCTGGGCGTAGAAGACGCCGTCCTCGGGTTCGAAGCACTGAATCGGCGGGATTTCCCAGGCGTCGTTCGTGGGCGCCGGGGCGGGCGTAGCCGGGAGCCTCTGTGGGCGCCTCGTCGTCGGTGCCACCTGTGCACGGGTGAGAAATTAAGATGAGAGATTAAAAGGCATGCAAGGAGATGCGTTGCCGTAATTAAGTGGGGAGGTTCATTTGATTGCTTTCGAAACGGTTTTCAAGTGAATTTTATTTCTGTATAGTGACTTTGTATTCATAACAAGTATGGCATTGTTAAAAATGTATACTTTAATTTATAGTTCTTAAGTGTTTACTCGATGGATGGATGAATAATTTAAAAAAATTTTTTATTAATTTTCGAAAGATATTAATGTCTTAGAAGGAATGTATTAGTAACAATATAAAAATTTGTCTTAAATTAAGTTTCCTTGTTTTTGTATTAAATTCTTAATGATTACCAAATATCATAATATATTATATAAGCAGACGCAAAAGTTCTAAAATGCATCGCCATTGTTCAAGCTTCACTTTTAAGATTTGATAAGACTTTGAATAAAAACCTTGACAATTTATATATCACCGAATTAATCAAGAATAGTACTTTCAATAACCTTATCGTTCGAACGTAACTCTAGCAATTTTCCTTAAAGTGTGTAACTTCGCAAAAATAAATCTCGAAAAAAAAAATTACACTTCTTATCTCAGCCCGAAATTCCCTTACCAATCTCAACTCTCCATCGCCAACTCATCCAACCCTGCCGTTCTCAAACTTTCAATCACCCCTTTCCAAAAGCCTCCCCCCTCCAACTCATCCTTATCTCTCTTTCTCTCTCCACACCAACCTGGCTGCTCTCTTGATCGCGATGCACTTGATGCGCGGCCGCGCTGTTATCGGCTGCCACGAGCTTTTGATGCGTCTGCTGTTGCTGCTGCTGAGGCTGCTGCTGAGGCTGTTGTTGCTGAGGCTTCTCGTTCTGCAGCTCGGGCATCGGGCAGTTCCATGCCGGTGGACGGCCGAACTCGATCAGCTGATCGCCTTTCAGGTAGCTGCTGTGGAAGCTGACCTCGCTCTTGTCGTTCAGCGGGCCCACCGCCCAGATGATCGCCTGCGAGCCGTTGGTCAGGATCGGTCGGTCCAGCTCGTCGCTGGCCTTGAGGGAACGCTGGTAGGTGACGATGCTGTAGCCGTTCACCATCGCCGCGTTCAGGAGGCGCACGGAGTTTGTGTTTTCCTGAAAGTATAGAAGGGTTTGTGGTTATCGTACGAGGAGTAATTACGNTGTCGAAATTTTTAAACGCGGTCGCTGAATTAAGTAATATAAATGTCCAAGTATAATTATGTGCGAATTACTTAAGGTGGGTTTTGTAAAAGTTTTATTTGTTTATCGCTTTATATATCCACTTTCTTCAGAAACGAAATGTAAACCGGATCTCTCGAAGCGACAAGATGCATTTAAAGTAGCCTCGAACAGAACATGTTTTTATATGACATTTCCCCTTGAAGAAGTATTTCACGAATTATTAACTGCCTTTAACATCATCTCTTAACCATTTAAATATTAATTAAAAAAAAAAAGAAAAAAATTCATTTTATATCAATGTATAACGAGAAAATACGTGTCAGAGTTATTGCTGGTTGTTCAATTCAATGGCCTTTGGAAAAACATTTTCATAATGGGACTTTCGTATTCATGAGACTTTCCAGCACGCGGCAGTCCTCGCGGCTGTATGGATTAAGTTTTTTTTCTGACTCTCGTTCGACATAGGTGGGGGGGAGGTAACTGCGCGGAAATAATTCGTCTGGCTTGCGTTACTTTAACCTACATTAGTCTCGTAGCTTCTTTCAAACAATATATATACAC
>JAPYZP010004340.1:0-10703 GCA_030522985.1 Torymus sinensis
AGTGTAGGTATGCACACATACACGCGCCGGCCGCGCGCAGAGATACGGCTAGCGTTAATGCACCGCAGCCGCCCGTCGTGGTATTAAGTTTCTCTCGCCTCTCGTGTCCCGGCGTGTGCGGCCTGTGACCTCCGCAATCATCATCCACATTGCTGGCGCGGAGCTGCACTAGGCTCGCAACGATGTTGGGAGTTTTGGTTTTATCTCCGTGTTATCAGTGCATTTTTATATTTTTGAATGGGAATGTCTGAGGTTTCGTTTTTAGTTTTATTTAGTTTAAAATTTACATATACATTACGCAACAAGGGCGCAATGTGGGCGATTCACGCCCGAGTCGAGTTTCGTTCGTTATGCTCGGGCCTCGGGCGACAATAGCAAGGTGGGCGTCTTACTACTATTTTTTGAACCTCGGAGTTTTGATGCCTGTTTAGCGGGCGCGAAGTAGATCACTTTGCGCCCGCAAAAAGGCATCGAAAGTGGAAGTTTGTGGGCTGAGGTTCAAAAAACTTTATTTTTTTATAAATTATTCGACTAAAAACGGCCAATTTTGGGAGTTATAGAGGGAAAGCTGACATTAGTTATAGTTTGTAATTTTATTCCTTTTGAATTTAAAATAGTGTTACTGATAACTTTTACTTCATAGCTTTAGTAAAATATGAATTAAATTACAAGATTTCGGGAAATTGGGAATAATTATGTGAGAATTAAAAATAACTTAGAAAAATCATATAGTCCCCTGGTAAAAATGTTAAACAACAGTTTACAATCGGTCGGGGAAATCGGATCGAGTTGGCTAACGGTCTAACCAACGCTTGTTTTAAAATGCTGCTAATTTCGTCACGAAATGATGGTTCGCTTAGCAAACAGTTGAATCAAACGTTGGTTTAAAAATGCTATCAATACTACACGCCCACGTGAAGCATACACACAGCTTTTTCGGTGCGTATGTATATATATACATGTATTAGAGAGAAAGACAGACTCGTGGGATTTGCGAGCGACGCGTGCTGACTCACGTGCGTGGCTTTGTGTGTATGTAGGCTAACGCCTCTCTCGCGTGTGTACGCGATTGTGAGGCTTTTTTTTCGGCCGATTATTATTACGTCAGGCTGGCCTCACCGGCGACACTTTAGGTGGGAGGCGGAGTCGTTCAACTTGCGTTATTCAGATGAATTTTTTTTTATTGGCCTGTAAGTGACGCTTGTTTACCAGTCAGTTTTTGAAATATTATTTAATATAATTAACGAAGAAAGGAAGAGTAAATTTTACTCGAATGATTATTGAGATCTTATTTCACGATTAGCTAATTTTTGATGATTCGAAATTATTAACGAGCAGAAAGCTATGTAAAAATTCAACGAAGAGAAAACCACTCACTTATCAGACTTCATTAAGATCTCATGAACGTAATTACCTTGGCATTGAAAGTGTTACATATTGCATAAGGGAGTGTCTTCTGTTTCTAAAATTCGCCTAAAATATCTTATAATTACGCAATATTATAATTATTATAGACATTATATTTTTTAAATGTAATTATTTTATTTAAATTCCTGGTCTTTTATATCGTATTAATTTCAAGTGGATAAAAGGTTTTGTTTTATTGTAATGTCAAATGTAATTCACAACATTTATGATTCGAAATACTTTGAAATTTTGATGTAAAAATTAATTAAAGAGAAATTGATAGAAATTTAATCCGACTGGAACATCAAAGTCCATTTCTTCGTATCTTTCGCCGATCTGGCACGCGATATTTATAGAAAAGCGAAGAAATCGAATGAACTGAGATTTTCATTGTAGCCCAACAGAATTTATCATACAACTTGAGGAACTATATACTTGAGTTAAATATAAAGTCAACTGCGGAAGTCAAGCTTAAAGGAATACAGTCATTTTTTCTGAAGAGAATTTTTATTTATCGGTGAATAACATTTGAAAATAAATTTTTTTTAAGTAATATTATTTTTAGTAGATATTTCCAAATTTTTAGTTAACTTTGATGTGTTTCCAATTACTAATGGAATTTATATTCAGTAAATATAAAAAAGCATCGATTTCGACGAGTATTTCATTGATTTATACATACAAAACTTATTGGTAAGTAAATCCTACAGAGGCAAATAGTATTGCCTGTAGTAAAGATAGCATACAATAACAATATACGAATGTAACTATTTCTTTAGATTATTGAGATTTTAGTAAATTTATTCGCACATAATATTACAACCCATGGATTAAAAAAACTGAACAACTCTTTTTAAAAAACCGCAAAATATACATTAAATATTATTTCTGAATACGTAGTAGTACAACGCTTCAAAAAAATTTTACAGAATACTCTCAACTAGACAATATTGCGAACCCAAAGAAAAAAACACGACTACCCATCAAATCTCAGCATTGACATTATTTATAGTTTGTAATTTTATTCCTTTTGAATTTAAAATAGTGTCACTGATAACTTTTACTGCATAGCTTTAGTAAAATATGAATTAAATTACAAGATTTCAGAAAATTGTGAATAATTATGTGAGAATTAAAAATAAGTTAGAAAAATCATATAGTCACATAAAATTTATGACAATAAATTATCAACATGAAATTAATTATTGAAACTGTTCAAAATTTTAATCTATAATTTTTAAGTACCTAAACTGAATAGTTAACGTACATGTTTATTCATAAAAAATTCACATCAATCAGTTAAATATCGCAACATCTTTTTATAATATATTTCGTGCATATCGCTTTTGTTAATATTTTTCTATTTTTATCAGCACGCGATTGCGCAAAATCGGAGAGAAGCTTTCGAAATTTCATGTGCTCATTAGTGACCTACGAACAAAAGGAACTAAACGCTATCACGACTTTTATAATTTCAAGCTATAACGGGCAAAGAATAGACCTGAATGGAGAGTGTGCCCACGCAATTTATCCCATAATACCTGATTTGCCTTAAACTGTGCCTTTCTAACCTTGGTAGTTTTAGACACACGGGATCTAAAAAAGAATTCAGCGGCCTTAAAAGGGAAAGTAATTTTAATATACTATGATTGATGTAAAATGCTTGAATTCAGTAACTAGAGATATTCGCAGGAGATAATAACTTTTGAAAAATCTCTGTTTTTTTAATGGTTATATTACAGTACTGACTCAGTAGCATATCTATCACCATCGCTACACTAAATCAGATTTTTCACAATAATTGAATCTGTTTGAATTTTTTCAATGAATTAATTCTTTTCTAAAGGTTTACTTTGACGAGCCACGTCTTTTATATAGCAGCAAATGAGACACGAAGTGAAAAAAAAAGAAAAATTGTCGACAAGCCCGTCGATTAGCCTCGTTTCGCCTCACTTAACACAGCATAGGAAGCAACTCGATCTGCTTTGCTTCCTCGTTATAACACGTGCCCGCGTTTCGAGCCCTTCGTTCTCTCTTTACAAGTTACTCATTCATGACGGCTACACTGCTATTACAACGAAAAGTAGGTGCTCACGAATTGTTGAATATTTTCTACCTTGTGAATTTGTGTTCTAAATTTTATAGGTTTTAATTGTAATATTATACGTACTCTATCAATAGGTATATAAAAGATTAATACCTGACATCAGTTATATCTACTTTTATTTTAAAAGTTTTTCAATAGCTTTACTTTGTTAAATGTCGAACAATATTCAATATTTTTCATACAATTCTATATGCGACACATTTTTTCTAAGAATAATAAAATTGTATCTATTGAATCTCGTCCAGCCGGATAAACATTCATTCGATGTCTTTAAAGCAGCACACTGATAGCAACTGTCCCATTCACTTGGCTTCATCCCGAAACGAACAACCGATCGCCAATCGCTCGACCACTTTGCCATAGCTCCCGGTCCTCCACCCGCTATTTTCCAGTGCGCACACACAGCCAAACGATCACGCACGCGCGCGCACGCACACATTCTACCATAATTCGTATCAATGAACGAAACCGCCGCGGGTCGGCTTTGCAATTGGCAAAGCTCTCTCGACCGCTCACGCACACTCGCGTGGCTATTATAAGTATACGTAGGCGCGCGGCTGTGGCGGCGGCGGAAAGAGAGAGAGGATGGGCTCTCCTCTCTCTCTCTCTCGGCGGCAACGGTTCGGAGGGGCTCTAGTTACTGACGGTGTCTCTCCCGAGGTGGACGGGCTGCCACGCGTGCGTGGAGAGCCTTTTTTTCTCTCTCGCTTACGATCGGCACGCGCGCGCTGTTTGCGGGTTTTTGTTGTCTTCGCCGGCGATTCAGAAGTGCCGAGCGAGAGGAAGAAGAGGAAAAGAGATAAACAAGCTGTATACGATAGGAAGAGCAACACGGCAGAGCGCGCGTGTACGATCGGCAGAGACCTTCGTACGAGTCGTACTTACGAAGACGGTAAGAGTGCTTGCGCGATCGAGCTTGCGCGCGAGGCTTCGTATATTGTTTTATGGAGAATAATGCGCTGTTATTATATGTATAAAAGTGTGACGCGAGTGTGGTTCTGAATGTGCGGAGAGAGATAATGTGGCAGTGTTAGGCTGAAAATTATGTCGCAGCCTTGAGGCTGAAAATATTTTAGAAGCCTTGGTGGCAACATTTTTTTGCACCAATGCATAACATCGTTGTATATTAATATGTAGCAGTGTACATTTTGTGTCAGCGTTATCAAAATAACCTAAGTTGCCTGCAAACTGGTAATGTATATATCTTTCGTTACCCAAATTAACAACGCGATACAGTTATGATACGCCCCCAAAAATAACGTTCTAAATGTCAACGCGCACGGTATGTAATATTCTTAATAAGTAAATTTTTTAATAAAAGTATTATATTGAATCGTTTGTAAAACTGTCCATTTATCCTCTTTTCACAAATGCAAAAGAGTATATAAATTGGCAGAAAACATTTTATATATCGACGGATTATAATTATTAAAAAATAAGATCGCACGATCTAACTAGAAGTAATTTATATTCAGCGGTGGTTTATTGTAACAAAGGGAACCGAGCGAACATAAATCGTGAATGCTTTCTGTCTGCTATTTCGGTGCCAGACGACTGTCATCTCTAAATCCAGATCCAATTTCGATAAGACCTTCGCTGCGCGAATGAAAATGGTACGAAGTGAAATAAAACGGAGGAAGAAGTCTATCTCGAACACGAACCCAAAACAACGTTTTTGATTATATCTTTTTTCTTCTACGAACTCTATTTCTACACACAATGTTTTTAATTTGCTGGCTGAATTTTTGCAGCTCTGTTGTCAGAAGTGTCCACGTGACGCGGTTAATACCATCTGAATGGTATATACATTTAAAATTGTTCCCGTATCTCTATACAAGTGAATTATTACCCCTTTTTTTTAAATAGTTGAATAGGTATGACTATTATTGCTGAAATAGCTCGTGATTAGCATTAATTAGTGACAAACATCATAGTTAAACATTTTAATAGAATCTATTTATTATTTTAGTCACAACTAATTGTGTTCTATTACAACAGAAATTATAATTGCTTTAATTTCGCGTATCCAATTTTAAAATCGTTCCAAATTTAAATTTTCATTAACGAAAAGATTCCAATCAAACCAACTGTCTAACATATTTCGAGAAAGCAATTCTGCGCAATGACACTGCACATCACATTAGCATTCTATAAAAATTCTATAAACAATGGGGAAACGCGTGTATATCGTATGCCTGCGTTCCGAGAAAAAGTGCAGCTTTGCCGTGTCATCTTTTCAGCCCACAGCTGCTGTGTGCCCACGCTCAAAAATGCATTTCTTCATACCAAGAAAATATCCGCGATACTTAAATGAAATGCACGCTTATATACGTACAGGACAAAG
This sequence comes from Torymus sinensis, assembly GCA_030522985.1. Taxonomy (NCBI): domain Eukaryota; kingdom Metazoa; phylum Arthropoda; class Insecta; order Hymenoptera; family Torymidae; genus Torymus; species Torymus sinensis. The sequence goes on from JAPYZP010004340.1 coordinate 5,859, forward strand.
AGAAATCGATGATGGGACGAAAAGAAAATGCGCGACTCGGCGCAGAACAATAGCCGCGTTTGTTTGTATATATTATATGCGCTGAAACGTTGTTTACGTTTTTGATTTATTTTTAGGAAACGGCAAAAGTCATAACAGATTTAACGAAAGATGTATTTTCATCGCCATGAGCGAAACGATACGGTATACCCTGTAAATATCACCACATATGTGATACGTAAAATAAATTAACGCTAATCTTCATTTAACTACCACTACTTTATTATTATAAACGACTATGGTATACAATTCAGTCTCAGAGGACGGCTAGACACCTTCTGCCTTCCGGCCGCGGCGCTCGTATGCTCCCAGCGGTCTCATGATCGTCACTATACCGTGCTGTATGTAGATACATTACAACCCTCCTTATTTTTTTATTCGCTCTGTAATCGCTACAAACTTAATTTATGGATTGATTTCATAACTCTGTTTGAACGCCTTAGAACAGGTGTTACATTACCGTTTGTCTTTATATTAGACTGTGGTAGTAATTTCAGATTTGCTACTCAGTACCTCAGGCTCCGCGTGAGCCTTTACATCCATCTCTGATTCTATTCGCTTTTCTAACTGAACATTTACTTTTGGTACAGTGTCCATTCCCATTGATTCTCCGAATACAATATTCTTACTAACACCTAACTCTGGCTTGTCTGTTCTAGCTTCTTCTCTTCTAAACTGAAAGTTTTGTCATATCAAACGTAGTTTTTCTATTTCCATGAAAATTAGATTTTTGTCTCTCTTGACTTTTATCCACATTTGTTTTTATATCGAGTCTTATCAAATCTAGTCTAGTATGCATTTTTCTTCCCATTTGTAATTCAGCCGGAGTACAATCTGTCGTACAATGTTTTGTAGCTCTATAATACATTAAAAAACGACTTAACGCATCTTCACTATTACCTTTTTCTTCCATTAACTTTTCAAACTTCGTCTTTAATGTTTTTACCGCGTTTTCTGCTGCCCCATTTGACTTCATTTCTACTTAAAAAATTTATTACCTCTGTCGCAGTCAATGATAGACCATCGTCCGTTACCATTTATAAGGCAAACCCCATGTAGCAAAATATTTTTTAAATCCATTTACAGTTGTTTGTGATGTTAAATCTTTAACTTTTATTACATCTACCCATTTAGAATATGCGTCTACTATAATCAAGTAAGGTTTCCCTTTTACAAATAAATGATCTGCATGTATTCTATGGTTTGGACCCACCGACCACTCTCAAAAATGTAATTCCGCTCGCGGTGGGTTACCATAGATTTACTTAAACAATGCTCACATTCCTTAGTGACATTTTCAATATCACTATCGATTTTCGGCCACCATACCTACTGTCTAGCTGTTGCTTTCATCCTAACCACGCCCATAAGTATAGCATGTAACTCTTTCAATATTATAACCCCAAAGAATACAACCTTTTGTGCTGTATATAGATACATTACAACATATACTGACCGGTACGACAAAGATGATTTTTTTCTCAATTTTCGTCCACTAACGTCAGCACTCGATCACGAGCATTCGGGGTGAGAGAAAGGTATCCTATCTGATAAACCATATCAGCTCCTCCATATTTTCCTAAAAAAATCCTACAGAGTTAAAATAGTATTGCATGTAGTAAACATAGTATACAATAACAATATACGAATGTAACTATTTCTTTAGATTAATATTACAACCCATGGATTAAAAAAATGGTACGACTCTTTTTAAAAAAGCCCAAAATATACCTTAAATATTATTTCTGAATACGTAGTAGTACAACTCAATCGCTTCAAAAAAATTTGATAGAATACTCTCAACTAGACAATATTGTGGACCCAAAGAAAAAAACACGACTACCCATGAAACCTCAGCATTGCAATCTCAATAAAAAAACCACTCTTTTCACCGCGCCGACAGATTTAAATCGAGCGCGTCGGCAGGGCCCGCGTCTTCACAGCTCAATCGTGCCGCCCTTCGCGCCGCATCCGTCGTAACGTTTTACGACGGGGAAAGCTCTAGCCGATTGTCGAGCGGACGAAAAAACCGCGTCGCTAGTGAATTATGCAAAGGCTGTTGGCGCTTTTTCTGGAGCGCGGCCATGTCGCTCGTCAAACTCGCCGCGCGAAGTGAACGTTTCGTCGAAGCTTGTTGATGATGGCTGAATACCGTGGTGTGAACTGTGTCGACTTTTTAGGATGTTTGATGGGTGCGGTCTGGTTAGTAAAGATAAATGTGTTGTATGTAATGGTGGGAGTTCATACAATATGTTTTCATACAGAAAAGTTTAAGAGATATGTTACTGTAAAAGAAAATTATTCTAACCGCAGTTTTATACAATATAGAAAAGGTGCACCGGTTAAATTGTATTATTAGTAATAATTATATTTACGGAAAGAGTATTCTTTTTATTTTAGGTATTTGAATTTCTAATTTGTTCAGTAAAGGGAGTATCTTTACTGGTGATAGTACTGTATTTAAATATAATACTAATATCAATAGCGCTGTAAGTTCCGATAAAAAGGCTAACAAAGTTTTGTATGATAAGAAGCTATAATTAATCTCTCAAAAGTGTAGCACGAGAAATAAAACCAAGAAATAACAGATAAAAAGTTTAGGTCTAAATTTACACCATATAACTTCATATTTTATTTTTGTATTGTTTAGCTAATGAAACTCGGTGACCTAAATAGTAATAAATAGATGTAATAGACGACGGACTGGACTACATCTCCTGGTGGTTGTTTTTTGTTTTGGCTACATAATCCACGCTTAGCGAGCGGTGATGTTGTTTTTTGTTTATAAAAGTGATGTATACGATCGAACACATAAGTGGACACTTGCGGTACTACAATTCGGAACACGTGAAATATGAAATTAACCAATAGATCAACTATTAGAGATCTAAGAAATATATTCGACAATGATGTCGAATATTCTAATATGACATACACAATGGTTTTTGTATATTGTTTTCAATTAAATTTATCCAATTTTAGATTATGATTTAATAATAATTTGCTTATAATAAATCTTAATTTGAGAATAAGATACCGTAAAATTATTGTAGATTTGATAAAAACAGATCTCCGTAAACTAAGGATAAATCGGCCAATTTGCTATTTGATTATGAAAATTTAACTTCGCTTCTGTCAAAAGTAAAGTTTGTACTATTCTCAATAGGTGACTATAACTTAAGAATTTTTTGCTACTTTAAATTAACAGGTATATAAATATACATCACTCTAACAGTTTTTCATTATGACTCAAGCGGTCAACATTATACCTATGTAAAATATATACAAATTCACGAATTAAAAGAAATAGAAAAAACAATAACTTCGTCGTTTTAAAATATTTACTTTTCTTGACAATGAACTTTTTCCAGCATTACGTTTTCGTATGCTCTCCCAAAATACATCAATTTTCAAAATAAAAATAAAGCCTCAAAGCCACCATATACTTCGTTATTCCTTGCCTCTGGAACCACTACAAAATTCAAAACCGACCACTCAACGAAAACCGCAGGCGTCCGACATACTCGCGTCGAACGCCGAAAGCTCCGTCGCAAGCTTGCTATAACGCGCGCGCGCAGGCGTACAATATAAGCGAAGCATCGCAGGGGGGAGGAGGAGAGGGTCGCGCCGTTGCGAGACAGGCGCGTCGTTGCTATGAATAGAGCGCGCCGAGACGACGTCACTCCTCTCTTTCTCTCGTGCGCCGCTCCGAAGAGAGACGTGCGGAATCCGCTGCTGCTCCGAGAACATTTATTATACCTATATATTATGCGCGCGCGCGCGCGCGACCACCGCTGCAGCTCATTGTTTTCCATAGCGCGTATAATGCCGTGGGCGCGAGTGTACCAATATATGTATGGAAGTCGCGAAAAAGTACTATACTGTAATAGCGAAAGAGGATCTTTCGTAATGGGATTCATGATGCGCAGAGCTGTACGTGGTTAATTAACGGGGGTAAATGAGGATGAGCCTTTCTTTTCACTTTCTTTTGATGGGGATTTAGTGGGAGGAGAAGGGAAAGCTGTTGAAAGACGTAGTCTCAGGTTGGTTTGTAAACAACAAACGGGTTGAGAGGAGGGGGTAGAGATTTAATTGTATTGTAAAGGATAGCCAATGCCGGTATATCTTTGTACGTAGACATGTATTACAGGCAATTAAATTTACTGCTGATATTACGGGGATAAAAATAAGACAATGCAGACAATCAGTTCGGTCCCTGTACTTCGTGCCTTTTTGTTATTATGTTAAGCTTGCGCTTCATTCAAGTCGGCTTCTGACTTCATTGTCTTCTGGAATAAGACCGAGATTTCAGTACCATTCGCCTATAAATATACGAACATAGGCATTGTCTTGCCCCAACACGGCCATTATATTCTGATTCCTTTAGTTGCGCGAAAGGCTATTTTGGGAAAGTAAACGTTTTAATATAATTATTTTTATTAATATTTTATTAGTTTATTATTCAATATAATTCTTGAACAATCATATAGGATAAACATCGTTGTATACAGAATTTTAATGATAAACCTTCTTCTTGTCATTTGTTAGCATGGGACGTACAAATATTGTCAAAGATTAAATCGATTATTGCAGTATGCAAATGTACCTGTACTTATTGCGTAGAATTTGCAGAATTGAAATCGGGGCGTAATTTACATCCAAACCCACGCAAACTAAATCCTATAGTATAATTGCACGACTGTATATTGATGCACCTATTTTCATATTGATTTAAATCACTGCCATGCAGATAAATATCCTTTTTGTTTTGGTTAGTTATTTTCTTCTTTGTATTTATAACCAAGT